>JBDJHY010000078.1:23484321-23496966 GCA_039654485.1 Withania somnifera
AGGAAAGTTAAGGACTTGAAGATTTATAACATTTAGACAGCTTGTGGAATAAAATGTGAAGCCAGAGAAGTCCAAAAAATAAAGCAAAGTGGACATCCAAATACCCCAAGAAACAATGAAAGATTTCGGAGTAAAAAAAGTTGTTCAAATCCTACTCAAATTGGGATTTCAAATGCTACTCAAACTGGTTTTCCAAATCCTACTCAAACTAGGAAACCAAATCCTACTCACTTTGGGAGACCCAATACAACTCAATAAATGAGAACAAAATTGACTCAAAATAGGCTAAGAGGGTCGACCAAGAAGCTTCAAGAAAGCAACCAAGAAACTTCTTCAACTTGTTCTATTTGTACTCAAATTGGATGATTCAAAAGTTATCCAAATCTCACTAAATTTTGGTCTACATCGGGCAGCACTACGGTTATAAATAGGGGTGGATTTCTTTAATTTTAATTAGACAAATTTGATAAATATTGAGAATCATTGGTTGATTATAGTTTAGCTTTATATTTCATATTTTATAGCTTTGTTGAGTGATTAGAGGTAGATTCCTTTAGTTGCTTCTTTAACTTATTTTATTTAATTTAATCGAAGGTATTTCATTTGAGGATTCACGTTTTCCTTTGATTATCTTGATTGGTTTCTTGGTTCAATTGGGAGGTGAGGGTATAAAGTCCCTTGTTGCCCATAAATCAGTAAATTGGTCAACTTTCAAGTCTGGTTCTTCTCTATGGCTTGAATTTATTTGCCATTGCATCTCTCTATATCTTGCTCTTGGCTGCCTCTTTAAATGAAAATAGGTCAGTTACTATCATCATTACAAGCATATCTTCCTCCTCAGAAAGCTCATCACCTGCATTTTCTCATTCTTTCGTCCCTCCCTTCAATTTTTGCATCTCCCAAATTTTCTTCGACGATCGAGTTACTGGAGTCGATGATGTCTGGGACATTCTGGATGTTCTCCTCTTCAATATGTTCTTCAATACAACTTTTATCAACTTCTAGCACATCTAAATTTGATTCTTTTCCAGAGATGCTTGATAACGCTCAAATTACACTTCCAGATTGAGTATAACCGATCGTTCTTCAAATATAGAGCCCAACTAGGTTGGGATCTATCCCACAGGGAATATGGTGTTAGGTGTACACCCAGTAGTAGTAGCTAATAGTTAGTGTTTCTTTCTAGCGATGAACAGAAAATAAAAAAGGGATTAATTGTATAACAGTGTTCATTATTAATGCTTGCAATCATAGAATGGTTCAAGTGCGTCGTTAACCTAGGTTCATGTTCACCAGGGTTCAACCAACCTTTGGGGTGTAATCTTATTCGATTGTGCAATTTTTCCTGAACGTAGGAATTATGTACAAGTCCAATTCTATTTAATTAAGTGTTTCTTAACCTTTAATCCTAAGTAAATCTCTTTTACACCGGGTTAGGGCTATGAATGGGTGCATTGTGCTTATTTTGGTAACTGAAGACGATTACTCTTGTTGCAGCAGCAACCATTAGATGAGGGTTAACGCCTTGAATCTCTTAGCATAATCTCAACTTCTAGTTTTATCCACAGGGTTGGTGCTAGTTAAACCTAGGTGAGTTTTAGTGTTTGTAATTACTAAAAAATATTTATTATATAGAGATTATGTTCATACGTTGGAATAGATGCAACAACCATATGTAAATTACAATCCTAGTGCAATTTAACCCATGGTTCCCACAACCCTAGGGTTGGGGTTTTAGCCTATCATTGATTCAATATACAATAATGAAACCGTAAAGCAGTGAAGAACATACCACAAAATTAAACTTCTAATTAATTGTAGAATGATGAACAAGGAATTCAACACTTGTGTTCTTCAAAGAATATGGGTATCAAACCCTAAAATCATAAGTCTTACTCTTCTCCAAATATCTCTCTATCAAAAGTCCCTTAAAACTATGCTAATTCTGTTATTTATACAGTATGGGTGTAAGTGCAACATTAGAAACTCGAACTGTGCCTTTGTTCAGTTTGGGAGAGACATCAGATGAATCGCCTGGTGACAGACGGACCGTCTGGTATTCTGTATGTCACCTCCTCTATCAAATGAACTTCACAATAGACGACACCCTTGGGCGAACCATCTCCCAACATACGGAACGTCTGTTGAGACCACCTGGTACTTGTACTTTATCCAGTGAAGCATCAGGTAGGCGATAGGGCCAGGCGAATCGTTTGTTTTCTGACCTATGTCTAGGGCATTTTACCCAGTGTCATTCTAGTTAGACGGTTAGGTTAGACGATTCGTCTAGTGACAGGAGAAACACCTCTTGATCATGTAAAAACTACCTTTTTTCGTACAATTGCTCCAAACCTCTTAATATCTATTTAACCCTACAAATACTCAGTAAACGCATTAAACACACTATTATTACTTAAAAACATGCTCTATTTTGGGGTTTTAAGTGCCCAATGTGATGTCAAAACCGTTACATCAACACCCTTAACCTAAAATATTTGGTTGTCCTTGAGCAACAACAAAACCAGTACACATCAAACACTTAAAACACTCCTAGTACATAACTCATCTCAACATAATCATTTATTAGGAATCATATTATATCGGCTAACTGCATCTATTAACATATTGTAACTTTTCCGAGTGAAACATTAAAAGACCTTTCACAAGGCTTGTATCCCCTAGACTACAACATTAACTTATTCATAATTGATCAAAGTATGAACTTGATCTCATATCAAAAAATTCCCACACACGATGAGATTTTTTTATCATTGGGACTAGAAAGGTGCATTCTCACACTAAAAAAAATCAAATTGTATACACAATAGTCATAGGCTTGCCCTTATCAATTACAAATTAGTATTCAGTAAGATGACCTGAATCACATCAAGACTTTGTTTGGCTTATAATGTCGGTTTGTGTGTTGGTAGGGCATGATTTGGGAATTTAGTAAACTGACTCATCTTGTTCTGTTACCCTCTTTTTCCTCATCCATCATTTTCCTTTACAATCTTCTTTTCCTTAACACTTGACCTCGAGTCCTTTATTGTACAGCATGAATTCCTCCCCTTTTCTCTCAAGTTGTTTTCTTTTCATGATTTTTCTTTTGATTACTTTTCCTAACACTGATGATTATATTTCTTTTGAATAGACAGCTTCATAGTAGCCATCCTCAACCTAAAGTCAAACTTAGGTTGAATATACATTACTCACTACCGAATAAGGACCAAGATAGACTGATTATCACGTATATTTCGCGGTGTTTCCGACCCATCCACCCCAGACTTAGGTTACAATGCCTAAATCTAGGTTCATAATATCCAAGGGAATCAGGGCCACAACGACAACCTCTCATTTTTATTATTTTCTTTTCGATAATTTAATAATTGATTTCAGTAAGATATAAATAATTAATTGGTGACTCTTTTAAGGCTTTAGTGACTTATCAAAGAAGGCCTAGGATCATTTTTATATTAGACTATTTTGTACTTAGTTATAATTTGAATTTGACAAGTTCTAATATCATATACACAAAAGATTACACGAAATCACTCTCCCACACTTGCAAGTATATATTTATTTCAATTCAAACTTGTTAAGTAGATGGTGTAGGGAATTACAAACACAATCAATAGTAACACCCTTACTGCACTGCAGTTTTAGAATAACATACAATTAATACTTGATCAAAGACTATAAAATAACTTAATGCTGAAATTGCTTATATACATGGGTATTTATGTTTTAATAGAGTACATCCAAAAAAATAAATAAAAATACATCAAAATAAATAGACAAAAATATATTAGAATAATCCTAACATGACAGTTCTCCTAGATAACAAGCCTGGGGGGAAAAGATTCTAGCAACAAAACCCTCAGACGTGATAAAAAAAACAAAACAAAACAAGGTACATCCCCTCCCACACAGAAACGGTGCATTGTCCTCAATGCATGACACATAAAGTGCTATAAACGAAAAGAGAAAGTGTACCTCGATGTTACTAAGAGTTGGGTTGCCTCCCAATAGCGTTTGATTTAACGTCGCGGCACGACGAAGTTCGCATGCTTGCTCGTACTGCCTCAAGTAGAATCCTCTCCAAAAAATGCACTATCTCGATAGACTGGTAGAATTTCTTGAAGCGCTCCCCGTTTACTTTAAACCTGCTACTTTGTTCATTTTCCACCTCTACTGATTCTGAAGGAAAAAATTATTATAACCATGTACAGGCCGGTTAAACGAATTGCCGGTTTATGGGCAACAAGGGACTTTATACCCTAACCTCCCAATTGAACCAAGAAAATGAATAAGAATCCAATCAATTAATCAAAGACAAATGGAAATCCTCAAACGAAAGATACTTTAATTTAATTGACTAAGAAAATAATAGATGAAAATAGAATAAAGAAAAGGCAACCAAATCCACAAATACCTTAAGGAAGAATGGAATTGTATTCAATGAATGAAAACTAAAACGAATCCACAATTAAGCATCCAATATGAACAACAATAAGAATAATTCCAAATCAACAATAGAATCGAACCTATTGCTAACCTAGATTAACACTAAGCTAATAGTTGGGAATCCACCTATTACATAACTAAACTAAGCTAGATTTTCGTCTGATGTCATGTTTAATCATCTAAGTATTCTAATTGATAGAAAAATCTTCTATTTATAAGCATGGTGGTCGCCCATTTCTCTCTCCAAATGTAAGTTGGATTTGGACAAGTTTTTCTTAATAAAAATTGAGAAGTTTCAAGAAATTTTCAGCTGCCCCTCCTCTCCAAAGTTGAGTATGATTTGTCCTTCTTTGCTTCTCCTTAATTGAGTGGAATTGGATTTTCCAAAGTGAGTATAATTGAAATTTCCAAAGTGAGTAGAATTAGACAAGTTGAAATTCTTTTTTGTGTAGAACTGGACCAAATTCTTTGGGCCAGAATCTTCCATTGCTTTTTAGGATCTTTTGGCCGTCCACTTTGCATCTTTGGGCAGTCCACTTGCTCTAATATTGGAACTTCTTGGGCTTCATTTTTCATCTCACAAGTTGTAAATTTCAATTTTTTAACTTGCCTCTTTGTGAATGGTCTTGAAGAGTGGTTGTCAACCGTGCTCGTATCAACATCTTCTAACATTTATATTTATCTTATTCACAACTGTCAAAGTTCGTGCAAGGAAGCTATCAGTCTTTTCTCCCTCCTTCATATTTAGCACTCCTTCTTTAATGCCTGCAGCTGTGCTCTTTTCACCTTGGTGGACCCTTGGTATTTTTGCTTCATCGAATCCCAGATTGCCTTTGATGTCTTCTTTGTCAAGAATGGTTTCAATAATTTCTCTTTCAATTGCTTGAAATAGAAAATTCTTTACCGTCAGACCCTTGAGCTTAGCTTTTTCAACACTCTTCCTTTGTGCCTCTCTTGCTACTGAAATCCCAATTGCTAGTGACGGGATCCCTTCCTCCACCAGATTCCACATCTCAAGGCTTCTCAAAAAAAAAATTCTATCAACATTGACCAGTGATCATAATGGCCGTTAAACTTTGGAATCACTAATATTTCTGAGGTTGTCATACTTTACTTACTCTCACACTCCCAGTTAGCCAGACTCCTTTCAGTAAGGTTCTGATACACAATGTAAAACAGAACTTAGAAAGTTTAGAATTGATTGAGAAAATGTATTATTAAATTCAACAAAGCAATTACTATTTAAAGCCTTTACATAAGAAAGAATAAAAACAGAAAATAAGCCTACAACACTGAAAATCTATTTTCGCTAGAGAATAGGTCTTATTATAACAAACTAATTCAAAGAGAAAATCCAAAACAAACTATAGCTAACAAATTCATTACTTTAGAATAAATTAAGAGAACCAGGCTAGTTTCAAGATCATCGATTGCACCGAACTAAATAAACTAATTACCAATTGAAGAACTTATCAAATCCTATAATTAGTTTTCTTTTTCCTTTTTTTTTTAAGGGTTCTCATTAAAGGTTGACTGATTTGGATTCGCGCCAAAAAATTTCACTTTGAATGTATATGTTAAGGTAAACGATTACAATGACTCCTTTTTGAATAGATAAAATAACTGACAATATATTGAAGGACATCAAATCAAGTAGAGAAGAGGAAACAGCAGCAAAAAGTGAAAACATAATCAAATAAACAAGTTTGTTTTGTTGTCTAATCAAACATTTATCAGCGTGCTATTTGGGCAAGAAATTGAAGAGAGCGAACGACCAACATAAATTTCTAAAATGTTTATAGTACTTCAGTCTTTCTATGCATGATTGTTATCCTTAAAGCTAATTCAACGTACACATATTAGCATGCCTATAATGAATTTGGTGACATGTTTTCTATCAACTTTCAACACAAAAAAGAATTGTGTGCCCCGCCCACCTATTTTAATTTCTCTAATGTTGATGGGATTGCTTTCCCACTTTCTGCCTTATTGGTAGGACACCAAATGCCCTGCTTCTCAAAACCTCGATGTTTTTGGCTCTTTCTTCATAATTATTGCTCTATAGCATACGTGCTCATTTGGTTAAATCTAGTCTCTTAGTGTCCAAGTAATTTATGATCCATTATGTCTGTCACAGTAGAGATACGATATTCCGTGATAGAACCCGAAAAGCTAACTATTGAGAATAAGAATTGTTCAAGTCCACGAGACTGTTAATTCAATCTCCAATTAATATAGAATTTTTATCTCACTCTAAAAATGGAAGAAACTATACGTCAATAATACTTGTTTCAGCGTTGGAGGCCAGTTTAATTGATGAGCTCTCATGTCTTCCACGGTTAAAGTGAAGAGTTGAAACTTTACTAGTATCACAATATGTGGTGATAAATAAATATCAAGAACCTATTCGAATAAAATAACCAACCCTAGAAGAAATCAAATGACTTTTCTGAGATCCATATAGTAGGAAAATTTTGTTTCAATTAATTTTGCTGTTATATTTTTACTTCCTTTTTTTCGTTTCTTTGAATTTCTGCCGTTCTTTTTGACCGTCAAAGTGGAAAATTTTCTATTGATGGAATTTAAGCTCGTAACTCTTGATTTCCTTCAAAAATCATCTACTGGTGCAACTACGTTGTAAAGTTGGTCTATGTTAGCTTCTACGTACTATGTTATCTTTTTTTCGTGTTAAATATAATTTTTTTAATATTTGAAATAAATATATAAATAGCGAAAATCTATAAGCTAGTTTTCAGGTTGAACAAGATACAACAATCACATTTCTTAAAGGTACGATTCTTCATCAAATTCTGCATAAATATAAATATAAAAAGATTGGTGCTATGTGAGGGATTATATACATGAAATTATTATAAAGTATTATTATATGGTCGAATGAAGTACGGAAAGTGAATTTAGGCACGCACTTGTATGCAGGATAGGCCTTTTCATTTTTTGTGGTTTAATCAAAAAAAAAAAAAAAAAAAAAAAGAAGGGTAACCCAGGTGGCTGGTGGAAATGAGATATTCTATCGACTTCAGGGTATTATTGGTGTCTTTACTTATTGAATATATAAAAATTAATACTTACTAAAATATAAAAACCAGGTAAGAAATAAAATTTGATATACACTATTAAAATATCTTAAATGACGTTTATTGAAATTAAATTGCACATTCTAATAAGGGTTTCTTGTTTAGTGCCAAAGAAATTTTATAGCTAAATTTTTGCTGTCTCAAAATCAAAAAAGAAAAAGACAATGACGATAATCTTGTCCTTATCGCAACACAAATTTTCAAGAAATATTAATAAACAAATAAATTATAACTTATGGAATTGAACAAAGAGATAATACCATCCTCCATCGTATGGTGATTGAGATTTCTTTATTAATAAAAAAACTAATTTTATAATATTTTTTTTTAAAAAAAAATTATTAAGAGAATCGTACTTAAAAACTGACGTTGCAATATATACAGTGAAAAATTAAAAAATAATATCAATATTAGTTTTTCGTGTGATAATTAAAATTTATTTGTGATGGTGTATTAAAATATTATTTTAAGTATTTTATTAGTATATTATTTCTTAAAAATTTATTGATCATTAAGTGATAATATATATGTTGAAAAATGTCTCTATTTGATGATAATTGTATGTCATTAATTTTAGGTATTTAGTGATTTTTATTTGGTAAAATGTTCATGAATTTTTTGATTGTCTTGAATGTTTGGTATTTGAGTACTTCAATATGACCATTGAGTATTTTTTTTTTCTTTATTCACTTTTCTTTTGTAATTACATATTGTAATTCATGTAACCTATGGCCTATTCACTTATCAATTTTATTACCACACTTCATCCTACTCAATTCATGAAAGACTTCGATTATTATAAATAGTAAGTTACTAAAAAAGAGAGTATATTCTTCGAAGAAAGTGGAACTTGAGACTCAATTCTTGTCAAGAGTTGTTGAGTTTCTTTGTGAGTAGGCTGTTATATCCCGGAGGAGACAAGTCATGAAAGTTACTGCTGGACCAATAAAAACATTTACTGAAGTGGGCTTAAATCTCCTTACAGAGACCAGAATATCTGCAAATATTTTATTTACTTCACTATAATTTTTTCAATTATATTACAATATTTTATCAACACTTCATTTTCAAAGAAAAATTTTAAATTTAAATCGCTAAAATAAAAAAAATATTAATTAAAACTTCATATAAAAAAATCAAATAAGAAATCAAAAAACAAAGAGATAATAGTAAGAGAAAGAAATTAAAGGACTTTTTTCTTCCATGTCTCCCACTAACTTTTGTTGGGTCGGCCTTTCCCTAGACAAACCTTTGTGGGTTTGTCCTGTCGAATGTACCAAATTAAATGTTACTAGTGTATATCGTGGACATGCGTGTTATTGTTATGACTCAGGCATAATTTTTTATAATAAAAAATGTAGAATTCAATCAATAATTAAGATATATTTTTTAATTATAAATTAATTTAATTTAATTAAACTATAAAAAATAATATATCAATAAATATGGAAGGAAAAATATATTTCAGTCTTTGATTCCCATGGAGCACTCTTTTTGAAAAATATGCTCTCCAAGAAAAGAAGATTAAAATATACTTCTTCCTTTGTGGTTAGCCATTTTTCTCTTCTGGGATTCTTTAGAGTTGCTTGTTTCTTCACTTCTTTCACCAATCACCATTATATTAAAGACAAGTGCTTGCACGTGAGGAGTCAATTAAAGAATTTTAATTGGATTTTATACCCAAATACATAGAATGTTTTTTTGTATAATATGTTAACAACTACTTCCTTCAATCACTAAGTGTAATCGCTCAAGTAAAATTTTATAAAATAAATAAATATATATATATATATATATATATATTTATTTTTTATTTTATTTTTGTGGGATAGGATAGCTAAAACAACAGAGTATAATATCATAAATGAGATCTAGGTAGGAGTTGCATACCAAAAGAAAAGATTACGAAAATAATTGGTAAAGCAAATCAGCATTAATTATTTTCTTCATAGCCAAAAGGACTGAAATAATTTATTATAATTCATGAACGAAGTAGATAATGACATGTCCAATATTTTGCCTAAGATTATGTTAGCTGCCATGCCCTTCACTTGTACTATATAGTAGCTAGATTGAGACTCGTGCAGTTGCCAAATTTCCCATGCTCAAAGGCTCTAGCTAGTGTGCAACTTATAGAGAAAATTATTAGGAATAAAGTGGTTTTTCCTTTTCCTCTTTTTGTTCAATTAATTCATATCATCATTTGTTTGAGGACATTATCATTTGTGAGATATCAAAATCATTGATCACTATTAGGTAACCATTTAGCAAATGCATTAGTCCCGTTAACCTTTTGTTTGTTAGAAAAGGATGCGGAATAATATTTAGGATGACCTTATTTGCATATGGTAATAATATAAATAACCCAATTATGACAAACACAAATAGTATAATTGAGATATTTCGTATATAAAAGAAGTACTTTATAAATCTTTCTTCCGAAAAATAAATTATAAAATAGCAGGCAAAAGTTAAGGTTAGGAGGCCAAAAACTGAAAAAAGTATTGGAAAGAACAAATGTGGAACGTTTTGCAAACAGTGACATGTTTGACCAGTTACTTATACATAAGAAAATACATATTGTTAATGAAAAAAATAAAAGGAATATTCAATTTTAAACGAAGAGGGACCATCATAATTTTATATTTTTTGTTCCCTTAATTTTATGAGTTTGTTTAAAATTTAGTTTACCTCAAATTAGACAAAAGTTGTGCAGTTAATAACGAAATTAATTACTACAATTTTAAATCTATTTATTGTCTTTGTTCTGAACAGTTAACTGGACGTCTACATGAATATAGCAGTATGACGCTGACACAATTGCCGACACATAATTTTTACTAAGCAGATTGAACATATAAGTAAATAAATATTCGAAGAAATCAAGAGATTCAATATCTACTAAATATAAAAGATTATATCTAATTTTAATTTTAGATATATAGTGAATTTTTTTTTGTCGAACACTCTTTCACCCGCTTGGTTCCACCCTTAATGTAAACATTTAGTTTAAATGAACATAGGCGTAAAGGTAAAATTTATACACACACCATCCTATGTAAGTAAATATTTTCATGTAAGGATATGTAAGTCAATAATTAGCAGATATGGTGTGATATTTGCCAACTGCATGTATATCATAAAGTCACAGCTTCAGCCTTCGGAAATGGATTTCGGGTATGTAACAGCCCAATGGCATTGCCCAGTAAATGTTGATTTTGGGCTTGATTGACTTTTGTTGTGTTACTTTTGCCTGCTCCACCGTTTAATTTGGGCTACGTTTTCCTCTTTAGCCTCCTTTACAAATTCCTACTTGTAGGCCCATTCCGCTTATTCATCTTCGATAGTGAGTAGGCATGGCAGGAAAGTTAGTAAGACGACCAAGCTAATTCTCATTTCACTCGTTCCTATTTTATTATGTTCGAATGAATGGAGCATTTGATGTAATAAGCTATCTAAAAAATTAAATATTTGACCTTAAAGGTGTGTTTGGTAGAAAAAATATTTTTTTATTAACAAATAAGCGAATTTGTTACTTAACTTTTAATGGTTAATAACTAAGCAAAAAGATATTATTTTAAAAATATTTATACATAATAAAACAAAACACTATAAACTGGGAGCTGGGGGTCGGGGTGGTAGTTTCGGTGCTGGGGCATGGGCGAGAGGAGCAATGTACTTGAGCTTATTTTCCTTACATGACTAAGCAGTCATCTTCCACATTTTCAAGGAATATTTTTCCTTAAAAAGTCACAAAATATTTTGATCAACTAAACATAGGTCTATTAAAAAATATCTTTTGAAAATTCAGCAAATTTAAATTTATTTGTGTTAGATACTTTTTTAAGTTTAGTCTTGATTTTACAATTTCTTTTCTTTTTTATTTGAGAAAAATAAAAAAATAACAAAAACAATCACATTCTTTGATAGGATTTGTTTTCGTTTACAAGAATGAAGAAAAAAGTTGCAAATGATAGGTTTGTTGTAAAATAAAATACAATATAAAACTAAATAAATTTTGAAAATAAAAACTTACTAAAAGAAGTAAAATTTTAAAAGAGGAAAGTACTAAAAAAAGAAAGTGAGGAGGAATTCTTCAAAAATGAAAAAGTCTTCTCAATTGCTATTTATATATAGCTATTTACAGACCAAAGTTGGTCTTTACACATAGCAACATAGGCCACTAATCTTATCAAGCCATTTGGCATACCACTACTATCCTTTTTACATAGTCCACATGAATATCCTCGTAGGTCCACAATACTCTCCCTTAGATAACCATATATAGATTTTCTTTCACATTGCTATCCACAATACGCATTGCTTGATGTCTCATTACAAACCTTACCACGAAAACCCAGTGGGATAAAAACCTTGGTTAAAGGAAAAAGAGTACAACACATATTCTTACTCCCCCTAATGAAGACCATGATTCAAGCGATTAACTCTTTGCATTCCAATCTTATACACCATCCTCTCCAGAGTTGAGGTTGGTAAAGACTTGGTGAATATATCTGCTGGATTATCACTTGAACGGATTTGTTGCACATCAATATCATCATTCTTTTGTAGATCATGAGTGAAGAACAACTTTGGTGATATGTGCTTCGCTATGTCTCATTTGATGAAGCCTTAATTCAATTGAGTTATGCATGCAACATTGTCTTCATACAAGACTGTGGTACTTTGACATCACTCTTCAGGCTGCATCTTTTCTTGATGGAATGTCACCGATCTCAATTCTCAACCACACACATTCTCTACTTACTTCTGAATTGTAATTATTTCGGCATTGATTCGAAAAAATCGCAATGAAAGACTGCTTTGTAGATTTCCATGATATAGCAGTTTCTCCAAATGTGAATACATAGCCTATCTGAAATTGAGATTTATGCGGGCCCGTTAAATAACCTGCATCTGCATAACCAATAAGATCTGCACAATATTTGTTAGAGTAAAACAGACTCATATTAATGGTCCTCTTTAGATATCACAGTATATGCTTGACTCCATTCTAATGTCTTCGCGTAGGGGAAGAACTATACCTTGCTAGCAAATTAATAGAAAATGTTATATCAGGTCTCGT
>JBDJHY010000078.1:23497066-23521322 GCA_039654485.1 Withania somnifera
AGAAGTAAAAGATGACAAATTAGGTGACATATGATTTGAAGCACCAGAATCTAAAATCCAGGAGGAAGAAGATATACTTGATGGACTAGATGACAAACCTATTTGAGATGAAAAGGACATGGCATGTGGCTGAGATGCAAGGAATTGCTGACCAGAGAGAACAACAATTTATATTACCAATCAGAGAGAACAAACCTAAAGGATGACCAGAGAAGTCAACCAGCCAAGCTGACGAACAAACAGAGAAAATCACCAAAAATATCGAACAACTGAACAATCGCAATCGCAACAGCCGCGCAATCAAAAGAGAAATAACCTGTGCTTTGATACCATGAAAACATTAACTAAAAAAATACTAATATCATTGATTGAAATGAGAAAAGAGAAAGAAGAGAGAGATACAAAAGAATGAAGGCTAATAGTAGAACGGGAAACCTTAAACCCTAAAACAATACAAAGAATATTTATATAGGCTAGACTAAACTAAATAAACAAAAGACTATACTAAGGCATAATAACTATTTTAATACTTTCATTCATTTGATATGATAATGTTAAATACACATTTATTTTGTACTTCAATAGATATAACATTTGTACTTTTCTGGTGATGTCCTACATAGTTGTTCTAATTAAATTTCATCAACATGAGCTAATTTCTTCATTATTTGAATGAATTTATTTAGTAATTGTTGTACAAACTATATAAAATTAGTGAATCAGACCGCACGTCGCCTGGCTGTAAAAAATATTTTTTCTTCAGCAAGTCAGAAATAGTAAACTCGGTGTTAACACTAATATTTTTATATTGTTAATAGCAAGATGAGAAAGTATACATCTTAGTATTTAATTAAAGTATTTGTTAGTTTCTACAAATGAAATAGCATTTTACATTATAAACATTAATAGGATGAAAAATTGGAAAAAAAATAATATGCTCCTGGTGTTCTTTGTTTTATTATACTTGTTCACACTTTATTATTGGAGAATTACAGATGTTTTATAGGTTTACTTTCCTATTATTTATCAAGTTTTAAAATTGCATCAGTTCATGCTCATACGAAATCTTCCTATTAATGAGGAAGTTTAAAAGTTCACATCAATTTTGTTTTGTTAGAGGAATATAAATAAATAATACAAGTGAAATAACTTTATTGGGAAGATTTTTTCTTTTGATAAGTGTAGATTTTTTTACTCTTTGATTTTTTTACTCTTCTACTCTTCTCCTTTACGTTTTTTAAACAAGACGATTCGAATCACCAAAAAGGAAAAAAAGTAAAAACTCCTAAGGGGGACTAGTTCGAGTGAATACAGGAGGGCTCTAAGATGAGACTTAAGAACGATTATGAATGCTTCGTATAAAATGCTTCGTATAGGTCCACAATCGTTCTTAGCTCTCATCTTTATAGCCCTCTAAGGTTTCTTCCGACTAACTCCACTTTAGGAGTTCTCACCTTTTTACTCCCTCGGTCATTCGATTCGTCACCTGGAGATGAGAATTGTGAATGATGTGCGCTTTTTCTTTGCAACCCTATAATTCACAACTTTCACTTTTTTTAGTGGAGTTGGTTCAACAAAACTTTCTTAAACCCCTCCTTTGGAGTTTCGCATTTTTTGTTCTCTTGATAAATAAAATCAACAATTTTGAGATTGAAGGCGAAGGATGGTTACCATCGAAGTAACCTCTTCTTATCTCCGGAGAGTTTTTTATGGAATTGTGAAATAAAAGAGTAAAAAAGTCTTCATTTTCTAGAAGGAGATAAAAAAAATCTTCCCCATTAAATTTTCCTTGATAATTAGTTTTAATTTACAAGCATTGATAAATTCTATATTGTTGATGTTTTACATGTCCGTTTATTCTTTTGATATGATAATGTTGATACATATTTATTTTGAACTTCAATTGACATAACATTTAGAAAATTATAGTGATATCCTACATAATTGTTATAATTAAATTTCATCAATGTGTAGCTAATTTCTTCCTTATTTGAATAAAGTTATTTAATATTTATTGCATAAATTATATTAAATTAGTAAATCCGACTGCAGTTCACCTGATCATAATTTCTTTTTCTACAAGTTAAGAATAGTGAATTTACAGATAACATATTGGTGTTTAATTTATAGTATTTGTTAGTTTCTACAAATGAAATAGCAATTTACATTACAAACATTAATACAATGAAAATTTGGAAAAACAGTAATATACTCATGCGTCCTTTGTTTTATTACTGATTAATTTTTAAAATTTTCATTATCCTTGATGCATGAAATTTGGAATTTTACAGATTCAAACTACATTAGTCGAAGAATATTCGTTTGTTTAAGTAAATGTAGAATACAAATAATGCAATAAAATTTAGAAATTAGCGTTGCTTAAATTATATTTTGAGATGCACATTAAAATATATTACTGTACTAAAACTAAGCAACCTTTTGTAAAACTCGTAGAAAAAAGGTGCCTAATTCAGTTTACTTTTTTGCTTTTCGAACGTTTTTATTTGGCAAATAAATTGTCATAGAAATTTCAACAAGCATTACGAAAAGAAAACATTCCATAAATAGGTCAAAATATTTTTAAATTATCAGAGTGAAAAAGTAATTTTTTTATACATAAATAAGAAAAAATGTACATGAATAAGTAGAATATTATTACAACATTAAAAGGTAATACTCTTGTCAGATCACTTCATTTGCCACATTTTTTAAGAAAAAACAAAAGGTAACTGATTGAATTATTTTTATTTATTATATTTATTTTTATTATATTAATATTTTTTTATATTTATAACTAAAAATAAATATGTAAAGAAATAACTTATTATATTTTGATTTTTCAAAATATTATGTACTATTATTTTTCTAATCATTACAATTTCTTTTTTAATTTTATAGACTTTTAATAAGAGATTTTTACTTTTCTTTAGACCTAAGAGATGTAGTGGCGAAACATGATTGTCACTAAAAGGGTTTAAAAAAAATATATAAATTAATTAAAAAAATTTAATATTTATTAAATAAATATAAAAAATAATTTTAATTATATATAAATACGCACCAAGTAGATTTTGAACGAGTCTACCCTCGTGCTAGCTCCGCCCTCGAAGAGATCTTGTTATTATTTTGTAAATAGTAAAATGACAAATAAAGAAAAAAAAAAAAAACACAGCATATAATTTAAACAGTAGACTGTCCCGTAGCCCCCGGAGAATCATTCACGTGCCCCATTCATCTTCACCTTGAGCAGCCACCACCGGCCCTAATTCGTCTCACCAAAAATATCTCTATCAGAAATAGGTAGCCATTGCCCCCTTGTTTTCGATGCCATTTCATTTCCATTCCAAAAGATTGCATTTTAGCTGATGCAGCAGAAAGGTAGAAAATATAACCGTAGATCCAGGAGCTTCTCTAGATCTCGCCTTGCCATTGAGGGTATTTAAGCATCCTTTCTTCTCTCCCGTTTAACTTATACTCAATCCAATCACATTGTATCTTTCACCATTCAAATCATCAGATCAGATTCGTCTATTATCACAGCAATGGCTGCTGCTTCAGGTACGTCAACCACTTTCACTTATCTCGAACTTTGCTTTGTTTGAATTGAACGGTTTTGATTTGTGAAATGTGGTCTCTCTCTCTCTCTCCCCCCCTCTGTGTAGGACAAGAACGTGAGGTTCAAAAGAGTTATTGGATAGAACACACTACTGAGCTAACTGTTGAGGCTATGATGCTCGACTCTAAAGCTGCCGATCTCGACAAAGAAGAGAGGCCTGAGGTATACGTTGTATAATGGATATATAAATTAATGAGTAATTATTTACAAGATCGTGTTGTTTAAGAATGAGTGAAGCGTCAAAAACACATATAAGTTTCCCGAATTTTCGAGTTTCCTATTGGGATGTGTTGCGAATTTCCAACTTGAACTAGGGCCAACTATTTATCAAAACATACATCAACTATCAATTGTTCCTGTTTTCTACCTGATCAATGACGATATTTCAGGTAAAAAGTGGAACAATTGATAGCTGAGGTGTGTTATGATAAATAGTTCGTGATAGTTTAGGTAGAAAACTCGCATTAATTTTAGTGTGCAACTCGAAAAACTAGTATACTTTATGTGTGTTTTTTACCATTAACTCATTAAGAACTAATCTTGTGCAAGTCATTTTCATTGATATCCCATTTTGGAATATACCCTTTCTTTTGCCAAAACCTAAAAAGGTTGCATAGTGCTTAATTTTGTTTGGAAAGTGTTATTGGTAACTAGTCCCTATGACATATTAGGTGTGGTTCATCACGTCAGTAGCTTTTGAAATTTCCTGCTTGAAACAATAATAATTTTTTAAATATGGAATTTCTATTTGATAACCAAATACTCATTTTACTTGCGGAGTCAAAATTCACTCACATATAGGTCAGATTTAGAAGAGTTCCATCCCACTTCAATAAGATTCAGACACGAGATTATAGTTGGTGAAGACTGATAGAAAGAAAGTGTCAGTTTTGTTGTGAATTATTGACGATATAGAATAATCACGAAGTAATGTCATCGTTCCCTAGTGACTGATGGAGTTGAGACTGATACAGGGGCTAAATAGGTGAACTTTTACTATGGTTCCCCGGTTGTTATCTTGCGCAATTTTCCGGGCATTTCCCAGACATTTTTCTAGGTATATACTGTGTTGAAGTCTAATGTGAAGCTGTATTGCTGATTTAGCATTCGGTATGTAACTTAGTTGGTTCTGAAATTCAGTCACTAGGGGTGAGATTTGGGCATAAAACTTTATCATACAGACAGGGTCACTTGATGGTGTATGGAGGGCTCTGCCCATAATTTAGACTGATTCATTACAGCCTCTCCCTCTCTGGAGGTCCAACCTCCTTTGAGTTCATTGAATCTATTTCCTGCTTTGAGAGGAAACTAGCTCTTTTTTAGTTCTTGATTTTGTTTCAGAACCACATGTTCTTATTGTTTGTTTTGTGAGTTGGCATGGTTACATGTATGACAATTTACCTATCTCCCAAAATCTAAAAATTTTGGATGGTCATATAGGTTCTTTCTCTGCTTCCGCCGTATGAAGGGAAAACTGTGTTGGAACTGGGTGCTGGTATTGGCCGTTTCACTGGTGAATTAGCCAAGAAAGCCGGACAGCTTATAGCATTGGACTTTATTGAAGGCGCAATTAAGAAGGTTTTCGGCTGTTTTACCCTTCTAATATTTGCATTTTCTGTCTCCATCCAACATCTGCTGTCAATAAAGAGGGTTACTAGGATTAAGAAGAACTGGTTTAGAAGATTCAGTTGTCATTTTTCTTCATACTGATATGTTATGATAAACTCATCGAATAGGTTTGTGTATATCCTGACCTTTTAATGTGCTTCCTTGCAGAATGAAAGCATAAATGGGCACCACAAGAATGTCAAGTTCATGTGTGCTGATGTGACATCTCCAGATCTGAATTTTTCACCGGAATCGGTGGACTTGATATTTTCTAACTGGCTACTGATGTATCTTTCTGATGAAGAGGTAAATTCTCTCTTTTATTTGCCTTTTCTTCCACATAGAAAATCACTATAGTCGCATCTATACGAAGAATGGGTCGCCAGTTAATTGTGTCAAATTTGGATATAGAAGTATGCGAGACTGTCTATGAGACAGTTACTATATTAGCTAATATTCATCATGTTGGTTTGACTGTTTAAATGCAATTTCCTTTTAAAGTATCTATTTTAATGGCGGCTTGGAGAGATAACAGTTAGGCAAACCTTGAAATGTACAGGCACACAGTTAAACTATGTTAGTTACACATTTAAGCCAATATAATTTTTCACTTAGAGGTCAAATCAAATCTCTGTGGATCATTGTACTTCTTTAACAAGTGTCACACCAAGATCTTCAACAAAATAAAGCATTTTCTTTGCAAGAACATGGTTTAAAGCACGGATGGCTGAAAATAAGAACGTAATGCGATACGTATTTAACCTTTATTTCCACAATGGTTTTAGGTTGAAAGCATTGCATTTATCCCTAAATGGCAATTTATAACTTGAACACCTCTTGGACAACTGTATTTTGAATGATACTGAGTATTAGACTATTGTCTTTTAACCAGCGTGCTTTATATGATTTACTTACCACTAGATATCAGTGTCCACTATGGGTGTTAGTTTACTGGTATAACGACTTTTAGAAATCTTCCTCACTCTGTATAGCTTGCTGCCATAATGTCTGCGTCTGAGATCTCGTCACTCATCATACCCTTTTTTGACTTGAATTGCTGTATATTTTGAGATTTCACTATTTGAATTTGTTCTACCCTGTCTACAGGTTCAGGCTCTTGCCCAGAGAATGGTTAAATGGTTGAAAGTCGGTGGTTACATATTTTTTAGAGAGTCATGCTTCCATCAATCAGGAGACCATAAGCGAAAGAACAACCCAACCCACTATCGACAGCCTAGCTTTTATACAAAGGTCTTAGCTTTGCTTTCAACTGTTTTCTTGTCCCACATGATATTATGAGAACTGAATTTTTTAAGAATTTATTATTCCTTGGAATTCAATTCAACATAGTGGCTGAAGTATGTTATTGCGCGCATCAACTATTTTTCTTTGTCAAGCAATTTTTTTTACACTGCTGTGTGTATATTCCTCTCCTTTTCTTCACCATTAAGTGGTTCTCTTAGGTAAACCCTAGATAAGGAATTTTGTTTTCTCTGTAGTTTTATTATGTTCTCCAAAAGTGATTGCCACATTGTCATGAGGTGCTCTGAAACTACATTATCAAACACATGAAGTGCTTTGAAATGTTATTTTACACTCTGTATCATCACCATTTCTATTAGATAATTTTACGAAAAATTTTTACTTCACACATTGGAAGGATAAAATAGTTTGAATTGATGCATTTATCATTCGCCACTCTGAAAATAACTTGAGTTGATGCATCAATTAGTTGTCACCCGACATTTTTGGTCCCCATTCTTGAAATTGTTTCTAATAAGAAAGCATAATAAGAGCTGAAAAATAGCTGTCAAATGCAGGTTTTCAGACAATGTCAAGTGAATGCTGGTGATGGAAAATCATTTGAACTTTCTCTTGCCTGTTGTAAGTGCATTGGAGCTTATGTGAGGAACAAAAAGAATCAAAATCAGGTAGATTATGATTACCTTGTCAACCCTTTAGTTTGTTAATTACGATCTGACAATTCAATCAATGATTTGTTGCTGGTTGCACCTTGCAGATTTGCTGGTCATGGCAGAAGGTTGGTTCTGAGAATGACAAGGAATTTCAGCGTTTCTTGGATACTGTTCAGTACAAGTGTAGTGGCATACTACTCTATGAACAAGTTTCTGGACAAGGTTTTGTGAGCACAGGAGGACTTGGTATGCCTCTGAGATTGCATGTCTTATTCTAGTCCTGGTTTCTGTAGAGGGATCGTTACAATCTTGCGATTACCATAGGGAGATAATGCCACTTATTTAATTCATCATACTAGAGACCAAATATATGTCTATAAACCTACCATGCGTTTGGCACCAGATAAGAACTTGTTCCCATAGATGCTTTTGCGCTTTAAATTAAATGGGAGAACCCAATCAACCTCTAATGTCCAGAGGCTCCATGAATGTCACCACTTGGCATTTATTGGTTCTCCAATAATGTCCTCAGACCTTAAACCTTTACCTTATCGGGAAGTAGAAGTCCTTAGACCTTCAAGGTTATGATTACTAGTTTTCTTTTGTTTCACTGTTATTGTGGCGAGGACTTATCCAAAGTGTGCACTTGGTCCTGTGGAGTATCTTCTTGCGAGTTTCTTTTCCAGTTCGATGCACACCTATTTTATTCTTTTTCAATTATTTAGTTTCTGAGCAGTACTTGTTCTGGAGCAGAAACTACAAAAGAATTTGTAGCTATGTTAGATCTTCAGCCTGGCCAAAAAGTCCTCGATGTTGGGTGTGGCATTGGAGGAGGTGACTTCTACATGGCTGAAAAGTACGATGTTCACGTTGTTGGCATTGACCTGTCTATCAACATGATATCTTTTGCTCTTGAGCGTGCTATTGGTCTCAAGTGTGCTGTTGAATTTGAGGTTGCTGATTGCACCAAGAAAACATATCCTGATGGTACATTTGATGTCATATACAGTCGGGATACTATCCTTCACATCCAGGTAATTTGCCTCCTGTGTGGAGCTTCATATCTTTATCACTGATTATCTTCTTTATTCTACTTTTTCATTCGTCTTGGTCCTTCTTCAATTGCTATACCATATACTTAATTGCAATTGTGGTGAAAGTTGTCCTTTATGTATTCTTCTGCAGCCAACTTACACGATCATTTCATCTCATCTGTTCACTGTTGAAGTCAATTTCTTTGAAGTGCATTAGTTTAAGGTTTATTTATTTTTTGATTCAATGGTGTGTGATTCCAGGACAAACCTGCACTGTTCAGGTCTTTCTACAAGTGGCTGAGACCAGGAGGCAAAGTCCTTATAAGTAGTTACTGCAAAAAAGCTGGACCAGCATCAGAAGAATTTGCAGGTTATATTAAACAAAGGGGGTATGATTTACTTGATGTTGAAGCACATGGGCAGGTATGTACTCATTTATGTAATAAGTCTCCTCTTTTCCACCTCATGTTTATTGCTTGACAGGGCTTCTTTGAATTTTTGCTTCCCAACCATATAGATGCTCAGAGATGCAGGTTTTCATGATGTTGTGGCTGAGGATCGTACAAAACAGGTACGTGTTTTGAAGATCTTGTCTTAAACTTGTGTGCAAGGCTACCAATATACTGATACAACCTAATTCTGTACTTGCATTGCAGTTCATTGAGGTTTTGCAAAAGGAGTTAGATACAGTGGAGAAGGGAAGAGAGTCATTTATCCATGAGTTCTCTGAAGTGAGTACTTCATTATATGATCCATTTTGTCTCTTTTTGCTCTGTTTTAATTCTGTTTCAATTGTGGACTGATTTCCTTCTTTTTTTTTTAATTTTAATATCACAGCAAGACTACAATGAAATAGTTGGAGGTTGGAAGGCCAAGCTAATCAGGAGTTCATCCGGTGAGCAGAGGTGGGGCTTGTTCATTGCCAAGAAGAAATGATTTATCTAATTGCGTGGTTGATCCATTCCTATTATGTGCCAGAAGATGAACATTCCTTCCAGCCCCATGTAATAATCTGGTCGTTTTACCTGGGATTTTGGGATTAAAAATATTACCTGTATACTGCTTCCCTCATCTTGGACCAATTTGCTCTTCATTTGCTGTCATTCTGCCCCAGATTTTGACGCATGACACATCCGTTATGAGTTCCCTCTTTCATTATGTGTTGCACATTTGTTTTGTCAGTCCACTTTTAATTAGTGTAGTGTGAATCAAGAATTGTTGACTTGTTCTGTATGTGTGCCTTTGAACCTATCTGCATGTGCAATTTTATCGAAGAATATAACTTGAGTTAGATTTCTCAGATAATCACGTAATAAATATTTATCATCAGTAAACTATTATTAAAGCTCAACAATCTCTTTCATTCTTGAAGTCTTAAGTCGTTTAATAGTTTTGCAAGCTCCCCTACCATTAACATGCATTAAGAAAGAGGATAGAAAAGTTTCACGTGACATGATCCAGTTTCATACTAAAGGTAAGCTTTGCAGAAAGTTGTCTACTCACTATTAATTTTTGGATAAACATCCGCGAGTGAGATCCATGACACACAATCTTAGGTAAATTTGCAATTAGATTCTACTAACTAGAGTAGAATCCTTTTAGTACAAAGTCACGACAAGAATACGACGCGTTGCGATCATGCTGTTGAGACCTTGTAAATGAGTTAAGTGGTAAACAGGTAAGTGGCTCCTGGTATCAGAAATGCATAAAAGCAGTACAAAACAGAAACATAAATCAAATATAGGTTCAGTATTTCAGGTTCATTGCAGCACGTAACATACGTAATAGCAAATTGGTCGAACACCTTTAATCTTCTCCAGCTTCATCTTCATAATCATTGTTTTCTTCAACTGTGGCATCTTGATACTGCTGATACTCTGCCACAAGATCATTCATATTACTCTCTGCTTCAGTAAATTCCATTTCATCCATCCCTTCTCCAGTGTACCAATGCAAGAACGCCTTTCTCCTAAACATAGCAGTAAACTGCTCACTCACTCTCCTAAACATTTCTTGAATTGAAGTTGAATTCCCAATAAAAGTCGAAGACATCGCAAGCCCTTTAGGTGGTATGTCACAAACACTGGACTTGACATTGTTTGGAATCCATTCGACAAAATAGGAAGAGTTCTTATTCTGCACATTCATCATTTGCTCGTCAACTTCTTTTGTGCTCATTTTGCCTCTAAACAGTGCTGAGGCTGTGAGGTAACGACCATGTCGTGGATCAGCAGCACACATCATGTTCTTGGAGTCCCACATTTGTTGTGTCAGTTCAGGGACTGTAAGTGCTCGATATTGCTGAGATCCTCTTGATGTTAGAGGTGCAAATCCCACCATGAAAAAGTGAAGCCGTGGGAAAGGGATTAAGTTCACAGCTAGTTTTCGAAGATCAGAATTCAGCTGGCCAGGGAATCGCAGGCAACAAGTCACACCACTCATTGTTGCTGAAATCAGATGATTTAGGTCTCCAACTGATCACAACAACAAAGCAGGTGAATTAGATTTTGAATCAAATTACAACAGGCTAATTTCACATGTGGTCGCTGAACTTTTTCCACTGTAATCACAAAATTATTTTTCTGTAAAAAAAGGCAACGCACACTTAGCTCCGACTATTTGTGAGGTCCGGAGGAGGGCCATTGGCAAAACCATCAAAACTATTTTGTTGTCAGATTTAACTGAATTTTTATACACTATTACAGCAAAGTCTCCTTATTCATTGTGATCGGTCGACTTAGTTGTAAAGTCAGTTACTGTATTGTGACTAAAAACAGTAGATGACTTGACTATTATAGCAGATTAAGTTCAGAAACTAATCCAATTACTACTGAAGATTAATCATGTTGATAAAAGTGTAAGTGTTGGTTTGTTTGTTCTTACAAATTGGTGTGGAGAGTTTGAGAGTCCTGAAGCAGATGTCATAGAGAGCTTCATTGTCAAGGACCATACACTCATCAGCATTTTCCACCAGTTGATGGACTGAAAGTGTGGCATTGTAGGGCTCCACCACTGTGTCCGAGACCTTCGGAGATGGGAAAACAGAGAAGGTAAGCATCATTCTATCTGGATATTCTTCCCTTATCTTTGATATCAGCAGTGTTCCCATTCCTGATCCTGTCCCTCCTCCAAGTGAGTGACACACCTGAAATCCTGTATTCACATTTTTTTTTGCTTTATCATACAAATAACATACAAGTATTTTTTCTAAGAGAAGAGGTTCAAATTTACTCGTCAAACATCTTGATTTTTCTGTCAGTTATGCTTAAGGAACATTCCTATAGTTGTTGTTTAGCAACTAATTTCGTATTCTCCGTTTACTAGCTATGTGGATCCTCGAGACAAAATGCAAGTTAAATTCAGAAATAGACGTGTTTTTGGACCCTTATATTGAAAATTATGGATTTTCAATATTACACGGGAAACTTGACATTTTTATGATGTTTCAAATTTCACATGCTGTATGATAATTTAAAAGACAAACATGAAAAGTAGCCTGTTGGAAATTAAAACTACTATTGCTTGTATAGAATAAATTTACTCCCTATTTATACTTGGGATTGGAGAGGCATTAGAGTGAAGACATACAGGGACTTGCTGAGTGTCAAAAGTATAATGTACGATAAAATTAAGATATGTTTGAGAGTTATTTTCTCACTACTAACCTTGTAAGCAGTCCGAGTTTTCAACTTCTTTTCGGACAACATCAAGAACAGAGTCAATAAGTTCAGCACCCTCAGTATAATGTCCTTTAGCCCAATTGTTTCCAGCACCAGATTGTCCAAAAACATAGTTATCGGGACGAAAAATCTGTCCGAAAGGACCCGTTTTAATGCTGTCCATAGTGCCAGGTTCAAGGTCCATGAGCACTGCCCGTGGCACGTACCGTTCATTTCCAGTTTCATTATAGTACACATTCACTCTTTCAAGCTGTAAATCAGAATCCCCACAATATTTTCCAATTGGATCAATCCCATGTTCTTCACATACAACTTCCCAGAATTTTGATCCAATTTGATTCCCACATTGTCCAGCCTGAACATGAAGAATCTCACGCATTTTTTTATTTATTTTTTGGCTAGGAACTTATTTTAGTAACTCTCCCAAAGGCTTGAGTTTAATACTGAGGATCTTAAGGTATATATGCAAGTAATGAAGGGTGACGATTCAGTTTTCATTGGTTTGATCCAACGGTAAGAAGGTGTCCGTCCTGTTGAAATATAGCAATGGATATTTTGTGGGTGGCCTCTCATGACCAAAGTTTGCCATTTGTGCCTCTTTCTCTTGAGATGTGCCGTCCTTAGGTTAAAAAAATGATTTAATTAGTCAATATTTTAATTTCTATTAATCCAAAATTGAAACCAGGTGTAGGGAGTACGCCTTTGGCATAGTGTTGAATTTGATCGACTTGCTAATAATTTCTAAAATGACAGTTTTAATTATATTTTGGTGCTTTAATAATGTCAATAAAGGTAAAAGTTGGTATGCCGCTTCATTCATTCTTTTATCATTAATTGAAACCGACTCTTTAACTCTATTTTTGGAACTGTTTAGATAAGGGAAAATATAATAATACTTTTAAACGTTTTTTCCCCTTATAGTTAATGAATAAATTAGAGGATGAACAAGGTTTGATCCATGAGGCGTATTGAGGCCCAAATTATAGAACAGTGCAATCTGCCTATAATCTGTTGTATGGTGGCCCAAAATGCTGCTTGTTATACCAAACTCTTAAGCATACTGATAAGATTGGTCCACAATTGTAATTAATTATGTTTAAAAACAATGCTTCTTGATCCCTTGGTTGACTCTGTAATTTGGGTTATACATGTCGGAATTAGATTTCCAAATATTCAATCCACAGATTTGAGCCTTTTTTATAAACAAACATTGAGATTTGAGCCTTCGAAAAGCTACTCTTTAAATTTCAATGGAGAAGTAGGGATATATCTACTTTTTATCTTTTTAAAATTTAAAAGCTAATTAAAATTTTTTTTTTTTAATATTCAAATACTTTTAAGACTGAAAACTATTTAAAAATTAATTTGACCAATTTATAATTAAAGTCAAGTATCCCCTAAAGCACAACAAGACTCCACCATATATATTTGGCAAAGGAGTATTACATATACCCTCCCCATTTCAAAATAAATAAATTAGCAGGAATGCAGAATAAGTGTTGTTTTGAAATCAGAAACTCAAGACAAAAAATAGGGTTGAATCTAAATGGATGCTGGCAGCAAGGCCACTTTCATTGTTGCTAATGACATATCAAAAAATTCTACCCAACATTCGGTGAAAATTGTACTTCAAAGTGGTCATTTGAACTCTTATTGTAATTGTGGTTAGATACAAACTATTGAAGATGCAAGATTACATGTCCTGCATAATAGACATAAGACAAGTTAAAACAACACTTATTGTATATATGTCAAACAAACTGAGAGTGAAGGGAATAGTATATAGATAAATGAAATAAGGTGAGGAATATGAATGGACCGGTAGGAATGAGATGTACAATAAAAACAAGGGTAGTGCAGTGGTCTATCGTTATCAGATTGTGTGGGTGGCATTCTTTTCATTTAACATTCTTACAGCTATATATTAGCTAGGGTTTTTGCTTGCTATAGCTATAGAGAGAGTAGCAGAAATGAGTGTTCACATGATGATGATCTCATGATAGATAGATGTATTATAAGAGGGGAGGCCCCCAAACCCAATTCAGTAGTCAGCAGTGGAGAAAGAGAAAGACAAGACGTGATCACTAATTATATTTAAACTACTACTACAATAGAGAAACTTCTGCATCTCTTTGCCAGTTTGCTTGCCCCCTCTTCGTATTGTCCCTTTCCTCTTCTCTTTTGTATCTTTCCTCCATTTATTATTTTTGCCCCTCCTTTTCTTTTCCAGCCTTTTAATTTATTGATATGGTTTTGATCCAGAAAAAAAAAACTTTTGAATCTTGAATTTAAAATATGTCTACTAAATGTTATATAATGATAGTGTAACCAACAAGGGCTCTGGAGAGGAAGAATTATGATCTGTTCGCCCTTAATTAACTAGAATTAGTTGGAAGGATTAAAGACCATTTTTAAGTTGCATTACTATATCAATGTATTTTAATTGGAACAAGTAATCTCCATATCTTTTACATTGTGAATCAAATTGCATATGGTCGATTAATTCTATAATTATCTTTTAAATAATTTTATAGTCCAAAAATTCTAGGGAAAAGACACACATAACCATTTTCAAAACTAATAGCCCAATTTTAACCTTGGCTACTTTCCTAAAATAATTTCAAATAATAATAGACTTTCCTTTAGTAGTCAGACATGGCTACCCCACATAGCCATTTTCCTATTGTTATTATATAAATAAAAATATATCTATTACAATTGTTAATGTATAGAAATGTATCATTCATTTATTTTTAAAAAAAGAGCCCTAAATAAACGTAAATAAAATAGCAAAACAAATAAATAAACAAAAAAACAGTAGCTAAAAAAAATAATATCCACAAAATTTTATTTGATTATTTAAAAAATAGAAGAGTAATTTTATTTAAGAAAGTAAAACTGGAAAAAAATTAATATTTAATTGTTAAAGAGGAAAAAAATCAATCAAGAGAATATTTTTTTGGCTAAAAAAAAAAAAGGCATCAATAAAAAAAATGACTGAGAAGCAGTGAACTAAACAAAATAACAAAGTAAGTAGGGGGAAAGCCAGCGAAATGGCTAGAGAAAGGAATTACAATTTTATAGTTTACATTACTAGTCTATTTCTATTCTTTGCTTAAAATTCTATATGATAATATATAAATTAAATCACCGGGGGCAACTATGGTCCTCAAATTGAAGAACTCAATAGCTAGTTTTGATTTTAAAACCTAATAATACATGTTATGAAATTAGCTCAAATATGTATAGAAATGAAATTTAAGACGAGGTAACCAGCACTTTAGGTTATCTCAAAAATTATACAGCATGTACCGACATTTGTAAACGTATGCAGATAGTATAGAATAAAATAAACTACTAATCGTATTCATACGATTTGTGATTTGGAAGACACTTTTTGAAGAAAAGTTAGGCCCCTTTTTATCCAAGTCAAGGTAAAAAGTTAAAAGCGTAACATGGATCGGAGAGGCAAAAAGTACACTTTAGCATGGACAAGATTCTCCCTGCAACACTTGTTTTTTTTTTTTTCTATTATATTATATATTTTTGTATATTTATATTTTACTATTTGTAACAGTTTCCATATAGGCTGCAGAATGCAGACACATCTATTTCCTTTGCCTGAATTATGATTAGCATGCATGCAGATGAGATATGATAGAATCAAAGTTTCCTCAATAATTTATTTAGTACAAAATAAGAAATCATGGCAGTGTCTTGTAAAATCTCATAATTATATATGTGTCACCACCATTGCAATATTATCCCTCTTCTATGTCATATATATGTAACTCAAAAAAGTATCAAATCTCTACAAGTTTACGCAAGTGATCCATATATCATCTTTGAAACCTTTTTAAAGAAAAGAAAATTGGGGTTGGCAGGAAAAATAGGGGAAGAGATTAGAGATAGAATCAAATTCTAATTAACAAATTAAAATTTTAGATAATTAATTAATTTAAGCTTTTATGATTTATCCAGCATTTTTGAAATCTTAATTATTCTTCTCATAAAAATATAAGGTAAGGTGGTATAATAAACTCACTCTTTTTTGAACTAAGTACATAGAGTGCCTTTTTTTTTATTTGACCCAATTGCTACTGCTGAGTGGTGTATGCAATTGTAAAGACGTCTACAGGGAGATCATTAAATCCAATAAAGCATTTAAGCCCAAATCTTACCTCAATAAAAGGTTCGCCGGCTCGGATTATTGGATGAATTGTATAATCACTCAAATATATTCTTATCATGTTTATGTTTTATTTATTATCATATTTAAAAAATTATAAAATATAGCACTTTTTTTTAGGGACGATACATATGGAGAGTCATGATACTGTTCGGAGCAATACATAACTATGATACATCGCATGTATTGCCACTATATAATGTGTCTAACTATGTTTCTGGGCATTTTAACATATATCTTTATGTATCTTAGGATTACTTGAGCTAAGTATCGTGACCCTTCGTTTGTATTTAGAGGGTTTCTTACGTTATGTATCGCGATCCTTCGTATGTATCACGCGTAAAAAAATGATATGAAACATAATTTTTAAAACTAATGTAATGGTCCAAGGAGAAACCGACTCCTATAGTAGTTTGTTTTATGTAGTTTACGTTTATAAATATATTTTATCCCCTTCTTTTAAATTTTCTTTTTGCTTTTCTTGCGTCAAAAAAAGAGTTATAACTTGTTTATGATTATCCTATTAACTAAATTTTTTATGCATTACCTTAGAATCGTAAGTTAGAAATTTCGCTTAATTGGTGATGTGCACACATGTTGTTGCTCACAGACCATAGTCCACCCTTAGTTTTGATTCGCGTATAACTTTCGGAACTATGAACCTAATTGAATCGAATAGTCAGAAGTCTTGTTACTATCATCTACGAGCAAGAAAATGTGTGCAACCTATTAATTAAGTGAAGTTTTATCTTCGTCAAAATTAAGAGTAAAAAAGAAAAATAACAAGGGAGTACACTAAACAAGAGATCAAGCCCATATCTCCACCAAACACACAAAAAACAAAGAAAAAATAAATAAAGAAGAGGGGAAACAGTACTATTTTGATGCTAATTAATCAACACAAAAGAAAAAAGCGAACATGCATATATACTACTCCATATTTTCATTTCATTTGAAAAAAGAATGACTTTATTTCTTCCTATAATTCCTTAATTTAGCTTTATACTTGACATGTGGCCTTGTGAATTAAACGTTCACTAGGTCCGAGGTTCTGAAAAGAGTTCGACACAGGGTCTATTACAATTCAAGGTTTAAATTTATTACTTCCTAATTAAATGACAACAATTTTACCAATTAAACACTTGATATATTTAAAATTTTAAAATTAGAAAATATTTTCTTAGTACTTTTAATCTCTCTAGTTTATGAATTATGAGTATAAGATTTAAGATTTTCTTTTTTAACTTTTTTAAATGGACGTTAAACCAAAATCAGATAAACCATTTGAAAGTTTGAAACAAAGGGACTATGTGAAATATATATACATAAAGTGTTGATAAACTACAAAGTACAAAGACACTCATAAAATTAAACCATAACTACTACAGTATCCGCCATGGCTGATCCAAAAGAAATGTATGGTCCACGTAGTTAGAAAAAGTCAAAAAAGTTATTCTACCAAACAAGAAATAAAAATATAAAAAAGAAGAAGGGAAGCAATAATTCCAGTGTTGGTAAGAAAATCCAGAGTGTTGTCTCCTTAAGGAGATAGATGAATCACGAATTGTCTTAGGCAACAAAAAGGTACTAATAACCACTGCTCCCAAAGATGAAAATAAATATAAATAAATCAATGTACGACCAAAAGTAAACAAAAACCCTAACAATATCAGCTGTGTGGAACAAACATTACAGGCTTTAATATTTTTTCTCTTCATTGTTCAGTTTAAGTTTAATTCTAAAGCTATATATGTATGTATGTAATTCTTTTTGTCAAAATATGTAACAGTGGGTACTCTGCATGTACAATTAAGCTGATCAGCATGGACGTGTCAACTTCTTACTAATAACTCTTTGTGATGCTATTTCTAAAGCAACCGCACCTATTTATCAACAAAAACTACGGCACGGCCTTATCTCTCAAAAGGTACGTGGTGCAAATTAGAAATTTCAATTGAAAAAAATTGAATTTATAATATTTAATTCTACTTCAAAAGTTAATTCATACTGTGGAAATTGTTCAATATCAGCAAAATAACTGATATTCATCTTCTCTGTTTTACCCTTAGCCTTAATTGTTCATTTTAAACAATTTTTCAATACATAATATTAGACTTCAATTAATAGGTAGAAATGTAAAATATCCTTATTAATAATAATATCTATAACAACTAATATTGAACTGGAGAGTATATGAGGCAATGTTGGAATAGTATGTGTCTAGTTTACTTATCATTTTAAGAAATTGAAGCTTGAGTCTAGCTCAATAAAGCTATCTTATGTGCAAGAGGTCGTTAAAAATCATATATGGAGGCTATAGTTGTACATCCCTTTTATAAAAATCATGAGACTATATATCTAACAACTTTAATTCGTATTTCTAGTAGATGTTTTAGGAATCAAACAGTTCCTTTTTCTCCAAAGTGTGTAATTAATATTTGTTGCTATACTTGTTTGTACATTTGCTCTTTTTTTTTTTTTCATCAATTTCATTATTGTTGAGTAGAAGGTCTCAACTTCTTTTATCTCACATAAAGGTAAAATCTTCATCCATCGTATCTACTCTATACTTCACTCAAAAGATTACATTGATCGATTAAGTTGTTGTTGATGCCTTGAATGATACTATTAATTAAATTGAAGGAACAATGACATTTTGCCGGAACAAGAGGCCAACTGTTGGATCTCACCATCTGAATTAATGTGAGAAACGTTACATCATTGCTAATAGGGGAGAGGGGAAATCCCATAACTAATTCTAAGTAACATAAATAGCTAACAGCCACAATTAATTTCTCACGTCTCTAGACATCCTTCAGTTTTTGAGTGGAAGGAACTCAAAAAACTGGTAATGACTACAACTAAAATTGTTGTTAGAGTTTGCAGCTTCACCTATTTCATCCTTGTCTGAAAAATTATTTTCGTCGTTGTTGTCATTGCTGCTACGGAGAGGAAACAATTCAAGAGTCTGTGATTCCCCATGGCCTTCTTCGTCATCGTCCCCCATGATGTTTATGATATTTTCCTGTTTTTGATCACATGCTGATCTGAAGGGTGCTATAAAGATGTTAAGATGATCTTTGGCTTTCAAAAGTTGTTTTGGTTGATGATCCATTGTTCTTGGTGTTGATGGACAGCTGCTGCTTGTCATTGGATTACTAATTGCTGTAGTGATGGTATTAGTACAAATATTTGCAGTAGTATTCATGAGATGGGTGCTAGTGTTGGTGTTGGCGTTGATGGGTGTCGAACAAGACAAATGCATCATCTGCCACGTGGCATTCCTTTCTGCTAATAGGTTCCTTGTTTGATCAACCTCATCGAATGGTATCCATCTTTCTAGTGCTGCTGCTCTACATGATTCTGCCACTACTGCTCCTCCTGCTGCCTTTGTTGTTGTTGCTGCAGTTTTCTGCATTCATATTTATTGCAATTTTTCAAAAACACAAAGAAATTATCAGCTTCCTAGCTTGTTACCACTATTCCATGCAAGTTTAAAAAGTAAAGTAACAACCCTAGTTTGACCATTGTTCATCATAGGCACAGTTAAATTGATTACAATTTGATTACAGTTGATTTGATAGAGCATATACCTATGCCTAAATGGAAAGTCAAATTTCACTGAAGAGGTTAAGCAAATGTCTTTTCGTGATATGACTACAGAGGATTGGATCATGGGTTGGGTGCCCATACCAATTCACTTTTCTAATGAAATCTAAAAGCACAAAATCCCAAAACCCTATTTCTAGCTGTAACACAGCTACAACGAAAAGGAAAGAATCACAGCTTTTGGACCCCCTTTTATATTTTCCAAGAATAATGCTTTTCTTTATTGTATTTTTTATTTCCTTAGATTTTTATTTTCTTCAAATCATAAGAACATAATGACATATTTAGGGAATTTTAATTTGCTTTTTGGTTATGAAAAAGAGAATGGAAGAGTCTAAAGAGGAGGGCAAAAAGTTTAAAAAAAAAAAAAAATAGAAGGAGGGAGAGGACCTCTGCAAGAGTACTGCAGTTTGTTGGGGATGGCCAGTGCTTGGTCTGTTCAATTTCAAAAACTGTCCTATTTGCCCCTGCACCGAAGACAAATACAAAAACAAAATAAGAGTAAAGAAACTTTATGATCTCAATAAGCAACAATCGGAATGGAAGAAAAAGCATATCTCAAATCAAAACACAGCAGTGCAACTTTACAATATATACTGTGTTAAATAACAACGAAATTATTTACTGAATGGGCGTGGGTAGAAAAACAAGAGAATATTTAATGTATCATTATTACGGTACGCTATCAAACAAATTTCTCTCTTTCATGTATCATTCTCATTCCCATGTCGTCTTTTGTTAACTTGCATGCTCGTGCTTCTCATGAATCCCTCTAAAATATGTTCAAAAAGATAATACTATTCGTTACGTCTCAATTCATATGACTTCCTTAGATTTAACACAAAGGTTAAAATAAGAAAAGGACTTTCTAAATTTGTCATTTAAAACACTCCTCGATCATATGCGTTACTATAAATTACTTTGGGAAAAAGGAAATAAGTGTTTCTAATTATACAAAGAAGGTATTTATTTTAATATGGACTAAAAATAAAAATAAATCACATAAATTGAGATTAAAAATATATTTTATACTAGTAATTTTCAAGCTATTGCATACATACAAATATTTTCTGTATAAAAAGTTATAAATTCAATTAAATCACTTAAACCAGATGTGTTTTCGATAGCTGTGTAAATTCACTCATAGCTGTGTAAAGGAGGTTCAGATCGAATCCCTTCAACAAAAAATAGTACTAATAAATTGTTCAGGTATACCTGATTCTTTCCTTTCAGCATTTTCAGTGTTACAATTACTATGAGACTGATCATCACCAGCAGCAGCAGCATTAGCAGCTGATTCAAGTTGACGGCGTCTTTTTTGGCGTTCCCTAGCTTTATGATTTTGAAACCAGTAAAAAACATTCTTCCCTTCAATTTTCCCATATCGTCGAAGTTGTGCAGTGATATGCTGAATCTGTTCAGCTGAAGGAGTTCTCGTGCCACGACGATACAACTCCTCAAGCGTTTGCAGTTGCTCTGGAGTTGGATTCCAACGTGAGCTCACAACTAATTGTTGCGTATTGAAATCTCTCTTATTTTGCTCACTCATAGCTGTGTAAAAAAATAAAAGTTGAAGAACAATTAAATTAAAATGTATGAGTAGTTGTTAGATCCATCGATAAAATGTGTTTTCGATATAGGAAGTATCAGTGTCACGCATGCAGTAAAGGGAAAGAAAGGCAAAAAAGAGAAAAGTAGAAACACATCTCTATATGTACAAAGTAAAAAAAAAAAAAAAAAAAAATGAACTGGAGAATTATTTTACCAAGGTGCTGATGATGATTAAGTGCAATAAAGTTGTCACCTTGAATGCCTCTTAAGTAATTAGTATGATTAGTAGCAGTAGGAGCATGAGGTACTCGTGGCATGAGTGGACGGAGTTTTCTACCATTGAATGAATCCGGCATGTTAAAATCTCCCCCGTCGTTATAACCCATCATCCACATTTTTTTTTGTTTTGTCTTTACTTGGAAAATTAAGAAATAGAGTACAAAAAAAAAAAAAAAAAAAAAGGAACCAATTTGGAGTAAGATCAAGGTGATTTTTTGTTCATTCAAGGTTAAAAGTGAGAAATGGGAATAATGTTTGGTAATGGTAAAAAAAAAGAAAAAGAGAGAGGAGAATGAAATAGGGGTGACTTTTTAGGGAGGGGTGGAGCTGAACACAAGGAATTTGGCAAGATTCAGGAGAAAGAGATGGAACAATAGAGACAGAAAGAGAGAGAGGGAGGGAATAGTGTGTGGGTTTAAATTGAAAGAAAAGTTATGAGCAAAACATGAGGTTGACTAGGTGAGGGTTATTGAATTTATTTACAAAGTAGGGTTATGTTGGAGTAGTAATAGTAGGATCATGTAAAGTGAGTATGATATCTCATTTCTCAAGGAGACAAATTAGACAGAAGAAAAGTAAAATGGAAGGGGAAGGGGAAGGGGAAAGGAAAAGGGAATTGAGAATTGAGAAAGAAACAAAAAGAGAATTGAAGGGAAGGCGTGGAATTCTGGGAGAAGAGAAGATGGTTATCGAAGGATGTGAATGAAAAACGACGTAACGATGATGAGGGTTATCATAAGCCCCTCATCACCTAACCTACCCCAGCCCAACCCAGCCCAGCCCTCATTTATTGTTCTTACCTTGTCCTTTCCCTTTCACACTTATTCTCAATCCGAACTGCCTCCCTCCCTCCCTCCTCTCTATTTTTTACACCCCCCCCCCGCCCGCACACACAAAACATTAACCAACACTCTTTCTCAACTTTAATTACCTATAACCATGTTCCCTTAGTATGAGGACATTCATGCGAGTACTTAATTAATTGAGAATGAGAAAAACAGAAAGACAGCATATATCCATAGCCTTTTAAATTTGTCCCTAAATTATATTTAAACACTCAAATTATAATGTCTTACAATCGAGCCTTCATTGTTTTACACTTAATGGAGGTTTAAATCTGAATGGTTTTGACTTTAGGCTATTAATTGAATTTGTTTTCATTATAATTTAAACAGTTAATTAATCTAAATAGACATTAATCGTTAAGATTTAGAAAAAAAAATTTAATATCATTAACAGATTCTTGTATGGATAGCTAAGTTGCTCGAACTAGGGTGCACGTGTCATACGGGTGCGTATCCGGCTGTCAGATTCTTAAGATTAGGGATAGGAATCTGAATACGGATACAGGTGCGGGGATTCAGTTTAAAACAATATAATTATTTAAAAATATAGTTATAAAAATGTAAATTATTATTTATAGCTTTGTGGATTTTTCTTTTTATAGTAAACTTAGTGGGATATTTGATTTATACAAAAAGGAAACCAAACAATCATAAAAAAAAGAAAGGCCTTGAAGCCATTTACCGGTACTTCTCCGACAAACAACTGACTTTTCACTACAAAATGGAATGCTACTTCAATGTCAACCCATCACGAGATAAATCGACTACCAACGACCTGATCTGTGAAACCCCAGCCATAAGTGACCCAACACGCACTATCCTTCAGTCAGCACCGGTGAGCGCTTCGGAGTCACGCTTCGGAGTCACGCCTCGGCAGCTGATCCATTTTCCCGGCAATTTCCAACCTCAATTCTTCTTCTTGGAGGTCGTCCACACATTCTAATTCAACCCATACTACTTTTGCGGCAGATTTAGTCTTTTTTCGACACACTGATTTGGTCAAAATATCCGATATTTGTTACCAAATCCAACTTGAATCCAGCCCACACCCGGACCCGTCCTGTGTCGACTCAGGTAAGGCAGCAAAAGTGTCGAGTTCGAGCAACATAGATGGTTAGAAATATTCATCACCACTCTATCCACAATCAGCAACCACCATTACTAACCGCCTCTACATCACCCCACCACCTTTATTAACCTCCATTACGATCGTCAACTATCATCACCAACAACATCTGTCATCACAATCACCACTGTCGCAAACCACTATTGTCGGCTGCTACCACATCTACCACCCCATCATTATAATTATATTCATTTCACCATCATCGCCTCTACGCACCTTCACCGCTCCCGTCTTCAACACACACACCCTCCCCTATGCCAACTCCATCACCACTATTAACCACTATCATAATGGTCATTTTCTATTACCACCTCTACCATCACAACTAGCAATATCGTCATCTTCATCACTATCAACCGCTATCACTATTGTGGTCAATCCCTACTATCGACTATCCTACAATGACAACTATCACAACACCACTAAGACATCATTGAGCACTCCGCATTCTCCGGTTACAAGCAACTACTAGAATTTAGATATTGAAAAATGCACAGTTTTAATCATTCGACATTTAGATATAAGGACAACACTTTAACCGTTCAAAATAGTCACTCCTGACTCAAATTAAAAAGAAAAGGTTTGTGGGTTTTCAAACTCTTTACATAGGTATGTTTATTGTTTAATTAAGATATGTGACCTCTTTTGATTATACGTATTAGCTGAAATAAATCGTAAAGTTAAGCCTCATGTCTCCTCCAAACCCTAAAATACTCCACCCGGTTCAAATAAATAATTTTTTGGCACTTTTTCTATCTTCGTATTGGTAAGTCTAAGGATATATTAGTTATTTTCTTCTAAAG
>JBDJHY010000078.1:23581112-23596051 GCA_039654485.1 Withania somnifera
TGATCTTTCTGTGGTGTGATTGCAGATTGTGATGCTTCAAAATAGTCTTATGGGAGGGAGAACAGATGGTCTGGATCGATACCGTAACTGGAGACTTGACGTGGATAACATGTCCTATGAGGCAAGTCATTCCATTGTCAATCTAGCCATCCCTGTTTCCATTTCATATTCTCATAATTAACAACCACCCTTGAAACAAACAGGAATTGCTGGAACTTGGTGACAGAATTGGATATGTCAACACAGGGTTGAGAGAAGATGAGATAGCTCGATGTGTTAGAAGAACCAAACCCTTCTTTTTGAGTAATTTATCTCTTATCCGCTCAGAATTGGAAAAGCAGTGCACCATCTGTCAGGTTTATTTCTAATAATTCGTTGGACATCATTTTTGTTACTTGGACTTCTTTAAAACTTTTTTCGGTTGTTCTAACAGTTGACACTTTGTCCTTTGTGCTTTTCTCAATACAGGAGGAATATGAGGCCGAGGATGAGATGGGGAAGCTGGTTTGTGGACACTTCTATCACATTCGTTGCATAAAGCAGTGGCTCAGTCATAAAAATAGTTGCCCAATTTGTAAATCTGCAGCAATGTCTAATAACTAGACATCAAAAAACATTTTCACCCCTCATGAACCTGTTGGGTCTTTTTGTATAGCTTCTTCTATCATCATTACAAGCAAGAAAATTCTTTACATGGTGTGTCTATCCTCTACTCATTTGATTACTGAAAGTATCGTTCTGTTGTTTGAGTGGTAATCCAATGTGGATTTAAACGAGTGGTACACAAAGTATTAGGCTTCTACTTTGAGTACAGTTACTGAATGGTACAAAATCTACAAATTTTACATGTATTGGCAGATAAGTTTCAGATATTCTACGTCAAGGTTGATATGGTGCTTATATAATACAATTCTGTATTTTCATGGCTGTATTTGTTCATTTGTTTATTTTGCACCTCGACTCCAATTTTATTCATAGAGGGAAATTGGGAGAACTCCCTAGATGACCACATTGTCCTTGTGGTTGAAACTTCAGATTTAGGTCAATTACTTCCTTCCAACTGTGACAAAATCCAATAGATTTTCCCTCTAGTTCAACAAATTCTCTAGTGTAAGGATTCATTACATTGATCCCCTTGTTTCCTATTCTTTGAAACAGTACTGGCCCAACTGGAATAGATGTGACGATCAGACTGAGGCGGGTATTTTGGTCAAAACACTAGAAAACTTGACACCATCATATGCTAACATTTAAAGAGTGGACCTCCTTATCATTTTAAGTGCCAATAGCTTTAAAAGTGGGACAGTACCAGCCAATCATTTTCGCATAAATAATGGGACCTCGATTCCTTCAGTTTCTGATCAATATTGTCGAATATAAGTAGGCACGATGTCAAATCTAAAGGAGAAAAAAGTTGAGGTTTTGGTTCTAATCCGTTGATTCTGTATTGACAGACTCAAATTACTCAATCGCCCTAAATACAGCTGCTCTATGAGTGAATTAAACTTCAGGTGCTTCACAACTACACAAATTCGTCATTAGAGGCAGAGTTCATGTAGTTAATGGTTTAATAATTAAATATTTATACACATTTAATGAATTTTCTAATATAAATACAGGGTATATGCTGAAGCTATTGGATTCGCTTGAACCCCTACCTAATACTGTAGCTCCGCTCTTGCCCACAATGGTACATGATTACTCATCTTTGAAACTCACTGAACGTATACTTCCTACTATGATGGCTTGCATGGTCTCCTGGCCTTTTGCATCCATCTCATGATCCCACCCAACAGATACAGGATTTAACCGTTTAGTTTCTCCCCCTGTCACATGATACTTACACTGTGTGGTATAGGTGGTCAGGTCATCTGCTACACCTTCACACGGAACTGGACATACAGGATGCTGCGCTCTGGAGATCAAGAGATATCATGTCGACTGAGGAATTCAATTATATGTGGATATACTTGATAGTATGCCTGCATTTACATTGCACCATATTTATAACTAACTTATATTATTGTGTAAATTTTTTGAAATTTCTATATGACGTACCATTCTGCCACCGACTAGATCATAGTGGGCATAGTTTGGACCTCGAGGTTCACCAAAAACTTTATAAGTAGCTAAGTCCTCAGGAATCAGCTTGACAGTTTCTAGTAAGTTAACATGGCAGTAATAAGTTGGCAGTCAGCTTAAGGAAATGACCTGAAGAAGGTAAATATATGAGTAAGCATGACAATAAGTCACAAATTAATATTCTACCATACACAGCTTCCGGAGGACAAATAAGGTCTTTGTCTCCTGCAAGAGCTAAAACAGGCACATTGCTTTTGTGAAGATGGTCCTTGTAAAAGAAAGTCCCACTTCTATTCCGCAGTCCACCCTTTTCAAAGGCTGTTGATAGCTGCGCCAGAAGTTTAGCAGGAATAGTGCCTGCACAAAATGTGACCAAGTGATGCTCCATGAATAAAAGCAGTAAAAGTGGAAGAATTTCTTTTTTTTCTTCTCTTCTTTTTCATTAGGGAGGGCTGGGCAGTTCGGAGGATGCAAAATTTTAATATATTGAAGGCTTTAAGAGAGTATTTAGGTGAGCTAAGTTCATGTTAGCAATGGTCGAATGATCTCAAATACAGTTGATGCAACACAATCTGACAAACGCACACAATTTATTCATCAGTACTGCTTGGACAGGGATCTACTTGACGAACTTGTAGTTTGCTTAAAAAACCTAAAGTAATTTCAGAAATTAGAACTACAAAACCATCTTTTCCACAATAAATGTGTTTGTTTCCAAAATAAAGGTTGTTAAAAGTTTGAATGGAGTACAATATAGAGACACAAAAAGAACATTATAAACTATCTGAGTTCAACTGTGGTACGTCCACAGGTAGAAAATATGCGACGAGACCCAATACTGGATAAGTAAAAAATTAGATTCAAATTCTGCAACAAAATAGCAGTCAAAGATAATAGACAACCATGGAATCTAAGAAAATTAAACAAAATTTCTCGTTTAATGACGCCTATCACAGGCAAATTCTCCTATATTAGCTTGAATTCTGTGCAAAAACTTGACTGCCAATCTTGTTTAGGATTCCATAAACTTCTTACTCCTTCCAGCAAGTCAATAACTCATGCAAGGTGGAACAATTATACCATTTCTCTTTAAGACTTTTACTAGTAGGAAGTAACTGAAAAAATAATTACAAGTCAATCATGTTTTGCATCTCTTTTTAGTGCTGATTATGATTTTTGACGAAGAAAACCAACTCATACTTACAAAAGTTTTTCAAGACAAGCCTCTCAAACATATCCGGATGCATCATATTTTGTGCAGATATCTGAGGATTTAACCATGATAAGAGATATGGAGGATAAGATGCAAGAGGATATATGGCTGCAAGTAATGCTCCAAGTGGAACAACTGGAAGATTTACAGCTTTTGCAGGATCTACCTGTGCATCCACTAACAATTAAAATCCTCTTCTCATCACACCAGAGATAAACATACGGGCGGCCCTTATGAAACCCTGAAGTGCAGCAATGTGAAGTGTTTCATTTCACTTACTAAGGGTATAAGCATTTTCAGAGATGAACGTGAAGTAGTGTAGTCCAGTGATGAACCCAAAGTGATGACTGAAGCCAACTCAGTGCACTTTCCTCTGAAACCTGACAAATCGGTGCACATTTACACACATGTATTAGTATACTACATGAAGATATACATGTAGTCCCTCTTCCCCACCATGCGTGGCACATTTCGCTTCTCAAGAAGCAAACTAAGTGAACTTTGACCTGATATCACCATTTTGATATGAGAAGTGCAACTTACAATACTTCTTGTTTAGTTTTTAATATAAGACGAAGTAATCAACTCTGGTTTTAACTTTAGATCTAGTCAAATTGATTATCGAGGAGTGTTCTTGTTTTTAACAAAAAATATACTAGTAGTTAACATTCTCTTTGTTGAAGAAACAACTGGGATGAAATTAATCCAGAAGTTATTTAACTAACTTCGGCAAACCATTTTGCCCCATAACCAAGACTAGGAAATACAAGAGTCATTGTGTGTAGGTGTATTACCATCTAGTGAGAGCATTGCATACAGCAAGATACCTCCCATGGAATGGCCAATACCGAGCAACTTTCCATCCTTTGGTCTGCTTTGGTTCCTTATGTAGTCCATCTACATAACCAAAAACAGAAGCGCTAACTAATGCATGTCGAGTGCATGTGATACACGAGATAAAGAAAAAACTGTTCAAACACTATGCCATGAGATGTCACCTCACCGCTGTAGGCACATCTTCTTCCAAGTAATGATCGAAGTCCCAGTTATACTTCCCAATCAGATGAAGCTGTCTCCAGAAATCTTCCAGTGTAATAGAAAAGCGGTTTTGCAAACCAGTAAACTGAATGATTGGTTGTTGACTCTCGTCAATAATATTTGAAAGTCTGTGACCACATTCCTCTAGTTTAGTGATGGCAGAAACTTGCGCTGCATCTTTTAAACCTGAAATTTTTATCCAACTATGAATGTGGACCAGGCAGCCGCCTTTTAAAAAGGTTTTATAGTTTCAACATTCCATTCCTGATTGATTTGTAGGCTAAGCAATAATTTATCCATTGTTACTGACCTTTATCAGTTGAGCTAAGCAGCTCTTCAGATGCACCATCACGTTCCCCTGACAAATTTGTCAAAATTTTCTAGTTGTCAGATTTAGATAGTATGACACATTGATGGAACATTATTTGCTTCATAAGTCACAGTTGAACCATTTGATTCTGTAGTACCTTTGAAAGGCTCCTTTAGTTCTTCTAGACTATTTTTTGCACTCAAGCCTGCTCCTCGAACTTCAACAATCCAAGTATCAAATCCTTGACCAGACATATATCGTGCAAAAGATGACTGCAGAGTAACAAAATTCTTGATGAAAGTTAAAACAGATATCTATCTAAAAGTCGAAGACAAACCAGAAACTGGGAAATCAGAATAAAGTTTTACAATGACTGCAACGCTCACGCAGACAATTTTTGCTTGTATCTTGAAATACAGATTGATGAAAGCCGTATGATCAATCTAAGAAAGCCAATGGAAGCAAACTCCCTCAAGGTATAAGGATAATGCATTTTAAAATTAGACAGGCACATAGTGTACAATACTATGTACATATGCAAAAATCAAGTGTGAGAAACTATCTCCATAAGCATAGATGGTATGTTGATTTTCACATGGCTGATAGACATTGAATAAGTAGACGCTAATCATGGAACATCCACTACATTATTCAAGGTGAAAGAACAGTGGTGCCACCTTCAAGGTCTTCTGCACTAATTTGAGACATCAATTGAGAAAATGATGTTATATGGATGTCCTACAGATACCAAGACTACAAGAGGTGGAAGTTAAAATATTTCTTGTAAGTTAAAATATTTTTGGTAAAGAGGATAGGTTAAAACCATAATTACTGGAGCAAGGTATCATTCTACAATTGCTCTGTCCTAATTCCGTTGATGGTTAGTTTTCCAATAAAAATCTTTAAATATGCTAGACCAACTTTTCCATGTATTGCGTGGTGCTTATGGAAGGAAAACGGCTGGAAGTTGGTTCAGGACTGAGAATTTGGATGAGTTCAAAGCTTGAACTGCACCAAAAGAGCTAAAACAATTTAGACGAGTCTATAACATTCGCTGGACCAGAACCTTTGCCTACCCAATAATGAACAAAATTTTTTTTGGCAAATTCACGAAACATCAGGCCTCCAATCGTCTATCGGTTGCTATGAACCACAGACTTCTAGATAAGTTTCTACTTACGATTAAGATTTAACAAGACTAACAACCAATATTAATACAAAAATATAAGCAGTTACTCCATAAACAAGAGGCACATAGACTTACACCAGGAGCAAGATCATAGCCAATGGCATTAGTGCCCACTCCAGACAATAAGAACAGAGGATGATTCCTCCGGCGCTGCACACACATTTTCACACATTATATCTATACAAACTTATAGTATAATTTATTTTCTGGAGTCTGTATAAACGTATTATATAGAGTTTGATTGCGACGTAGAGCACCTGAGGTGAAGGCAAGTAGCGCCACAGGGCGAGTTTCCATTCATTGTTGGGAAGGGGAACGTAATGAAGCTCATCTGCTGTACAAACTGAGGGCTTAGGTGTAGTTTTACCACTACCGGCGTTTCCTCTGATGCAGAGATGTCTCAGCCGCTGCGGCGGCGGACTAACCACGGCACCGGCGGCGGAGAAAGTAGGAAGGGCAGCCGCCGAATGAATCCCCCAACGGAAATCCGATTGAGGAAACACAATCATTTTAATAATTACTCTATTTCGGAACTCCGCTTCTAGTGCTGTCTCTTTTTTTTTTAGTACTTAGGAGCATCTAAATAATTCTTCTATTATTTTAATGCTTCATCTACTCCACGTGTAGAATTTATATCGTGTCAAGTTGGATAAACTTTTTTCTAAAATCATATTAGATATTCTTCAAATCAGTTAGAAATAATAGACATTTTTTATTACTTTTTATCTTGAATAATGTTGATTTAAATGAAAAATTATTATCAGTTAATTCATATAACAGATTTTAATTTATTTTGGACCAAGACATGATTGAATTGAAAGCTTAGATGATGATGCGTGCAAGAGAGAAGTGTCTCATGGCGTATTCAGATAGTAATTTGAATTCTTATCCAATTAGTGAAAGGAAAAAAAAAGATACAATGGAGTGTTAACATCACTAATACAAAAATCTTCTCCATCTCATTGAATGGAAACGTTTGACAACTATCATCAAAAAGCTGTTGAAATATCAAAAAATGGCACAACACCAGGTCAAGATACTTTTTTGGATGCAATTGTCCAATTAAAATGTCATTACTTGGATATTTAAGTGGAGGATATAGATGCAAAATTGCAAAACCAAAACTGCTTTCGCAAAGCATATTCTGGAAAATTATGTCTATTAAAATATCTCACTTCTACAAAAATAAAAAAAATAAAAAAAAAAAAAGAGATTTTTCTTTGAAGAGTGATTGTAATTCAAAGGATAAGCTTGGGCGCTAACATTCTACTGTGTGCAGAGTTCGGAAATGGGCTGGACTAGTCATTTCTGCAATAGTGTGGTTGTAATTAATAAGCAAAAAACAGAGAGAAATTAAATGTACCAAATGAAGTTCACAAATAGGAGTTTCATCTTTCAAATGAATAAATGCAAGTATGATTCAGAACTTCATTGACGGGTTCACAAGAGAAAGAACGTGCTTAGCAATTTCAACAGATGCATCTGGCCTCCCAGTCTTGAGAGCTCTATCAGACATCTCCGTCATCAATCCCTCGTTATCTGCAAAAATACCATTAAAGGAGGAGGTGTATCAGGGGGATCGATGCAGTAATTCATACATTATTAGCAGAATTGACCAGAACAATAACATGATTCAGAGAACACTTTAGACATGCATTTAGAGCAATCAAAAGGGTACAAACAGAGGATGCTATAGTGCAAAACTAATAGGCAACTCTATTCCATACACGAAATTTAAGTAGGAAGCCTCAGCTGAAAAAATGAAAACAGCAATAGAGATGGAGCAATAATCTAGGCCATGAAAAGAATGGTCAAAGGGTTATCTATCTGAAGAAAAATACAGCTAGAACGAGAAGAACATATATACAGCAAGACTCCTGGTTCTATTTTGATATTTTGGTGTTTGGTATAACACCTCCAATGTGTTCAATGCAAGGGGCTGTTATATGTCTACTTATGCAATCTACGAAGCCATCTAAAACATATGTTGGCCATTTACTGAAAAAAAAAGCTATGTACTACTGACATTAGTATTCTAATCTGGTAGGATGTAGATACGACATGGATATGTGAATTCCATAGTGAGATGATGAACAGAACATAACTTGTGAGAAGAACACATATCCCTAATCTTCAGCAACTTAAAGAAACTAAGCAATGTGTGATATCTTATTTGTTTATAGTGACACTTATGAGCCTAAGGCGTCCTAGAACTATTGTTTATTTCACCTTTCCATGAAATCTTTTTTTTATATGGGATACTAAAGATAGGCATGTATAAAGCTTAAAATCTACATATATGTCAACCGATCTGAAGTCACACAACTATGCATCTTGAATAGTGATAGCCTCCCCTTCTCTCTCTGTCTCTCTATGTCTCAAGTCTGTCAAAAGATTCTGTGATTACTGATCTAGGAGGACATCAGGAGAGCGCAATACTAATTGCAGCCTGGTAAATGTAACTGCATTCTCTTTCAGCAGATTTCTAATATGTGAGGCTAGCTTTAGAGATATTGCAGGTAACAAAACTTAAATTGCCATATCTCTTGTATTAAGCTCAATGAAGATGAGCATAGCTGCAGTCAAACCAATTACTAACACCAGGTACATTATCACCTTGATACCATGCATTAACTCCAGCCCCTCTATTTTACATATTATTAGTCACATCAGGATCAGTATGGACCTACCAAAGTTTCCCGTCTAGAATCAAAATCAGAGATATTTAGATGACGACCAAAGAAAGAAAGGTAACAAGATCATGAAAGCAAGACGATGTTTAGATTGTTTTTTTTTTTTTAAATGCAATAATAAGAATAATTCTTTCCATAGGATATAGATTAGCATACCTAAAATTTCTTCAATAGAATTTTTAAGAGTAAGAGAGTCAAGTTCATCTTCAGTTATAAACCTTGAACCAGCCAAATCAGCCATTAGACAAGCATTATGAAATTGATGTCCTTCAGCCACATTCAGTGAAGGTATCTGCAAGAATTTTAAGGAGAACTTATAAATAACTGTTTTTCCAAGATTAATATATTAACATTTCAAGGTATCTGAAGTAACAGAGTCATAGAAGCAAGGAGGTAGAAAAAGAAGCTACACTACAGATCACTAATCACAGAATCCTTTCTGCATCCAAACTAAAAAATAGACAATCTTATGATCAGCAAAATGTGAGTCAATTCAGTTAGCTGATGCAAACCCCAGGGAAAAGGAATACCATCTGATCAAGTTAACAGCTACTTCCGTAACACCATATCATGATGAGTAGTAACATGCAAAAATATAAGACAAAAGATAGGAGAACAAGGACAAAATACGTTTTGGACAGATCCAAAGCTAGTCAAATTAAATTTCTATAAATAGAATTGAAGTTATACATAGTAGACAATGGTCGCCATCTGTATTTAACGTATCAGATTATTCTTGTACTAATCAATTACATTGAGTACCTTCAATTCAACTTACGAAAACTCTCATTTTGGTTGCGAGTTTTTCCTACACTTATATCACTTTCTTTAATAGTTTGTACATATATAAGTTTTCATTTAGTTCATTCCAATCCATTATTTCGCAACACTTAGTGATCTTTCATCAACTAGGTCATTTGTAAGCAATAACACTTAGTGATCTTTCATCAACTAGGTCATTTGTAAGCAATCTTAGCACCCTATATAATGTGTTTACTTACCAGAATACAAGGTTTCCTAGCAGCTAAAATCTCAGAGCAGATCATGGCTCCAGCTCTAGATACAACAAGGTCTGCAGCCGCATACGCTAAATCCATGGAGTGCAAGAACCTTCACCAAGTTAGGATCAAATCAGATTAAAATGGAGAATATGACATCCTTCCTTACTGAAAACTTCGAAGCTTGAAATGCAAAATTTGCCATATAGTAAAACATATGCAGCTCTAAAGATCAAAGAAATCGAACTATTAAGATAAAGCAACACTCACGGGGTTATGTATAATCAAGGATGGAATTTCACGAGGCTCTCCGTCTCATCGTATGCTAAGACCCCAGTTTGCCATATCAAAAACAAGTCTTTCCGTTCATTTAACATCTCAGAATACAAATCCAAAATGGCAACATTAAGTGCATTAGCACCCAAAGAGTGCAAGAATCAACCATCCCCCTTCCCTACAACCGCATTTGAAAAGAAATGACGTCCCCCTACAGCCTTGGACGCGTATCGCCTTAAAGACAATCCCACTGGATTTCCACACACTACACATTTGCTCTTTAACCAAAAAAATCAACAGTGGGATTAAGTGCAACAAACACTTCGTAAGTAAATAAAGGAAGTAGTGGATTAGCTATTCCGGGTACTGAGTTATGTTCTTGAATTGCAAGCTTAATCCCTTCAAATCCTCCTCCCAAGCGAATTGGAAATGAAACAAACCCACCAGTTCCAATCGCTATATGGGGTTTGAATTCTTCAAGTATTTGTGAACTTTTAATTAGGGATTTGACAAGAACATAAGGGAGGATGAATAAGTTGTAGAGTGAAAGAGAGGGGTGGCCCAATGGTGCTGAAGGAATAGGTCCAAAGGAGTATCCTGCTGTTGGCACTGCGGTGCTCTCCATTCCATCTTTAAGTCCAATAAAGAGAATTTGGGCATTTGGGTCAAGGACTTTGAAGTCATCAGCAATTGCAATAGCTGGGTAAATATGGCCACCAGTGCCACCTGCTTCCAATATGATTCGAAGAGTGTCATTTTCAACAGATGCATTTGTTCTTTGCTTGTTGGGTTTTTTCAGAGAGACACAGTTACTGATCTTGAGATTTCTTAAGGGTTTGGGAATGGAGAATTGGGATAAAGGTAGCAGCGGCTGAGAGAAGAGTGTGAATTAATGGCTCTTAACATGATTGACAAGGAAGTATCAAGAAAGCAGAATCAAGATTCAGGGGAGACATTTGTCTGCTCAAAGATTGGATCTTTACTAGATTATGACTCAACAGTAATGTTTTAAGTTAGGTTGGTAGATAAGTAGAAATTTGGGTTCATGCTTTTTGTCTAATAATTACTGTTTTGACAACTCCCAACCTAATGTGCTAATGGTCCCAGGTAGGTCTCCTTCAATATATGTGATTTGAGTCTTCTCTTCAATTTTATCTTACTTCTTCGTCATTTGATTTAAGACGCGACCAATCTCCTTTGTTTGTTCATGGATTTGTCTTAGTATTCGTCTTTCAACAAGGGCTCGAGAAGGCAGACAACATGAATGAAGCACAAAGTTGAGCTTGAATCTCAATTATAACCTACTTATGTGGTGATATCTTCCAGTAGGTACATGAATTTTAATAGTATTGATGACATATGATAATGATAAATTACATAAAGTAGCAATTACATTAAGTCAAATGTACTATGTTACATATTATACACCATAAAAATGTCACAAGTTTAGGGCTTAATTTTAAGACCAAAAGTTTGGAGCCAGAAGCTTGATTCAAAAATTCGAGTAAATTTGTGGAAACAACTGGACTACGTGGGATGCCAATGGCAATGGTCATTAGGTTCTGTTCCCTTTGAGTTTTTACATACTGCTGCAAATTTTCTTATAGTCAATACTGAACTTTGAACATGTCTTCACTAATAAAAATTACGTTGCCATCTGTTTATGATACTAAAGACACTCATCTGTTGAAAAATATTTTATTTTATATTTCTTGATGACTGGTAAAATGAATTTGCACATTTTCTTTGTTTTGACAGCATGTGGTTTTCAAGTAAAATACTAAGTGCTTGCGAAGCAGTATTCAGCATGAAAACTGTGAGTTTTAAGTGTGAATCAATGATTATAATTCCATTTAATTATTATTCATATGAGTTTCATTTCTGACAATTTCTGTTCTTATTTAAATGAAAAATCACAGGGTTTTTCCCTTTTCCAAGGAAGGTGTGTCAGACAGGCCATGTTACAATGGAGTAGCAACTATCGTAGTATTGAGCCAGTTAGCTGATTTTGTATGTGGCACGCCTATTATACGATTCTCAATCTGATTGCCCAATTAGAAGTCAAATCATTTTATTGATTGAACATCCAATGTGAACTCTACATTCAGAGAAAATGATTCTGTTGACTTACCTGATAGTGTTGGTGGTGCAGTCTGTTAGATCTGCTAGCCAATTGAGCTTATCATGATTATATATCTGATAAGTGGAGGCATAAATGTAGCTTAATGTACAGGGGAAAAGAGGTTAAGAAGATGATCTGTTTGAAGATTTTGTTTGGCTCATCTGATTCATGTAGTTAGAACTGAATCATGAAACTATGATTAGTTTAAGTGGAAGGCAATAAGCTATTCAGCTTGTTTTTGTATTAACTGTTTCTCTGGTCTTTGCTTGTTAAGGATTTATGATTTGTGTTGCTAGCTATAGATATCACCCAATTCCTTTTGTTTCTCAAGTCATGTTAATAACACTGCACTTGGAATATTGAATTGAAGTACCTATGCAATTCTTATTGATCTCTATAACTTCAGGAAGACTTGAATTCTGACTTGATTGAACTAGAGTTTGTTGCATCATCCCATTTAACTGAGCTTTGTAGTTTTTTCGGTCATAAGCAACATCTTTTTGAATAAGGAACTATCAGTCAACTGCTTGGGCTTCAACATGTTATTGAGCTCAACATGATGCAGATATGAAGAATGTGTTACCTGAGGAAACCAATTCATCTCCTTTTTGACATTACCCAGAGAAGCATAAATGAAATGAATGTTGTTAACCAAATTATTAGTCTAATAGATTTTTGTATTATCCAATACCAGTTAGTATTCAGAAATTACATGACCAAAAGGAGTGCAATAACTACATGAGAAACAATTACAACACAGTTCTTAGTTTTGCATCATGACACCACAAGCATCTTCTTGACCCCATGCAGCAGCATGTCCTAGAATGACAAATACCGTGATTTCTTTATTCTCTGCATGATATACTCTGTACTGTAAAAGAAAAATACACTTGATATCAAATCTTTGGATGGACTAGTTTTGTTTATAGAGGCTATGAAGTTCGGTTCTGAGCTGTGGTATTCTCTGCAGCCAGCTGTGCCGTCGCCTGTGAAAATAAAACTGCAGTGGTAGGGGTCATGGTTTGGTACTGAGAAGGAAGTGGTGCAGCTGTTTGTTGAGCATAGAACACCTGGTCATGCACAGGATGAGCATATTCATAGCCTAGATTAGCAGCGCTTGTAGGAACAGCAGCCATTTGCTGTGCTGGAGGAGCAACCTGGGAAAGGCCGTAATACTGTTGATGAAATTGACTTGAAGGAACTTGAATTACTGTTGGAGTTGTTGGGATTGCTGTTCTGTATACATTGGCAGGCATTTCTGGCTTGGAGGCCTGGACCGTCCTTGCTGGATAAACAGGTGGCAGAGCTTCTTTAAACAGTGCTGAGGATGAAACGGTTGTTGGATTTGGTGGTGTTAGCTGCTGGCTTGAAGCTACAGAAGTAGCATCAGTTATATTAGATTGCACTGACAAATTATATGGTTGAGTCTGAGGTACTGGGACATAATACATTTGATATTGTTGATCCATTTGTTGATGAAGTGGTTGCTGGGTTGGGGGGGCGTACATTTGATAGTAAGACGGAATTGCTACTGGACCTGTTGCAGTATGTTGGATGTAATGTGCATTAGGAGGAACGAATTGCTGCTGCTGCTGCTGATTTTGCTGTGGGACTTGCATAACAACAGAATCCTGAACTTGCTGCATCTGAATTTGAGAGTTATAGTCCATAATATTATTTTGGGGGTCAGTTACGGCAGGAGGCACTCTGCTTTCGCAACCTGTCATTGGAGGTGCATCTTGGTAAACCATGTGTTTCGAGAAGGAGGCACCTGATGTGATGCTGCTATCACTGGAAAACATCCAAATGTATTTTAGTTGATGAAAAGTAAAAGCTTTCCAATATTTTAATTCCAATTACACTAAAACATGCTAAAAGTGAATAGCAACAACCACCTGCAAGTCCTGTTATCTCTTTGTGGTGCATTATTAGTTCTTTATGTTGTTTACATCTAAATAGAGTGTATGTAAAGCTATTCTTTTGTCGTCCTAGAATCTGAATAAGAGGAGTGTTACGTTATAGCAGTGATCTTTCTTAGATCTCATGCTATTTTGATTGATCGTTAACATTGTGATATGGCGTTAATTGTCAATGAAACAAACACAGAAGTGAAAATCATACCTTGCTACAGAATCAGGTGATGGCAAGTTGTATCCTCCAGGATGCTTTGAATCAGGTGATGGCAAGCTACAACCATCTCCAACTTTCCGCTGAATAGGTTGTAAAGGCAATGGAGGCTTTCGGTGTCCAGAGGGTGCACCATGATCTGATTTCTCATCATCAGAAATAATCCGCCCATGATGCTCCCCTGTAGCCGGTGAAGTGTTCACCAAGGTAGCTGATGACATAACAGCAGCACCACCAATTATGGTAGGAAGAGGTGGCATCGCAGCTGCTGCAGCCAAATGAAGGTAACCATCATCCACCTTTTGTGCATTTGAAGCTACATTCATGTGTGAGAACTGTTCATCTAACCCAAGCATCTGATCGTGAAATCTTGCATTCATTTGACCATCTTCAGCTCTAACCTTGATTGGGGGCAAAGATGGTATAGATGGGGATGAAACACTAGACTCAAATGATGAGGTGGTTTCAACCATCGGTGAATCAGGCATAGTGGATTGTACTTCTTGGATTCCATTCTTTGCCATTTGCGTATTGTTTGCAGCCACGGAATTATTCTGAGCCTGATCCAGATTTACACCAGAGTCACTTTTGGGAATCCTTTCAAGCTCCAGAAAATTAGTCTCCGCGGCTGAATCAGAAAGTCCTCTAGAAAGCAAGCTAGCATTGTTAAGAGCATCAACAAACCACGTTTCGGACTTAGAATCAGCAAGGAGACAACCCATGGAGGCTGCAGTCTCAGGTTTAGCAAGAAAAAGAAACAAACGAAGACGAGATGGTTTCAAAGGTGAAGCTGACATTGCACGATCATATTCTTCAATCATGTTATCCAAGTCTTCATCAGTTGTGACAGATACAAGGGAATCAAGATCTTCATTAGGGAGCTGATACTTA
>JBDJHY010000078.1:23706249-23727270 GCA_039654485.1 Withania somnifera
CGATCTTTTATGACATAAATTGAAATCGAACAAATAATATGCAAAAATTACACGATTTTTAAGTTATGTGTCCAATCAAATTAATTCACTCAAATTAAAATAAAAAAGTATATATTATTACAAAAAATGAAATTAGTGAATGTACTTACATTAAATGCAACATTGTGCTATGAATATATAAATACTTACTAGTATTAATAATAAGTGTTTCATACTCCACACATGGCTATCACTTTATATGAACTTTTCTTAATTGTGTCCAATTTTATAATCTACCACTTTCCTTTTAATATCTTCATTTATCATAATTTTACATCATTTAGGGATTAGTACATTTATAGACAGCAGAACATGTACTAATATATGTTACAATAAAATTTTGAATGTAGCTAGATTGCTTGTGGGTACAGGAGATGAGGGATGATGATTCTTCCTAAAACCCTAAAACTGCTTTAATGGTGAGGACAAGGAAATACAGTTGGAAAGGAAATGACACCAATTTTACTTTTCTCATTCCATAATAGTGGACGCGCTTTTTAATGGTATAAATATTAAATATATTACAACTTATTTTCTGCCCTAGCTAGTACTCTTATCAACCACACACACATACTGTTCATAGTCAAACATAACTAACGTCAAATTAAAAATTTTAGAAAGTACAACCTCCCACCTCCCCTACAAGTATTTTTAACAAGGACAAGAAGGGGAGCTGTAAATTTGTAGGTAAACTTTGGGTGACAGGTGCATGTGATGTACCCATTCAAATGTGTGAAGGAAGAGAATCTAATCTAATCAATTAAAATCCAAAGGACTATATACATTGGTTGTCGAGGCTCGCTCTTTTCACTTGACTAAGTATTCAATATTGATATGGGTGATAAAGTGAAGGGGATTCATTTTTTCTTACTAATTGAAACTCTTGAATTTTGTCCAATTTTGACCTTAAATTTAGGTTTAAGTTTCTTAAATATTTTAAATAAAATTTGTTTCTGGTGATAAATAAATAGATATGACATACTGGAAGCGGTATTTTGACGCATGTTCTTTGTAGATTATATAATGTTAAGATACCTAATTGAGTTATATGTTAGAGATCGATTCGAAAATAGATTGTAAAGTTTAAGGGGTTCAAATTGATTCAGTAAGAGTAAGAATATTTGAAGTGTATGTTTAATAACATAACATCAGAGACACATGAGAATTCATACATAAGTTATTTTTAAGAAAGGAGGTTTTAAATATTTTGGGTTTAATAATTGAAGGAGACAAAGAGAATAACAATGACGACGCATCACATTGAAATTGAATGGATGAAAAGCAAGTTCACATCAGATGCATTACAAGTTTGTCGTCAAGACTTAAAGATAAATTTTATAAATGTGATTAAACCAATAATATATATCAAATTAGTAGAATGCAAGTCAATCAAGAACTCCCATATACAAAAAATTATGTAAACAAGGACATTGAGAGAGATATGCATGCAAAAGATATATAATTAAGAACAAAGTTACTCAAAACAAGGCGAGGATGGCCTTCGTAGTGGGTAAGATTAGAAAAACGATATTGAGATGATTTGATGATGTAAAGAAAAAGTGTCTTAATATCCTAAAGAGAATCTGTGGAAGAGGAAGTCGAGAAGAGGTGAAGATAAGTCGAAAAGGTAATATAAGTAGGTAATCACAACACTTATATCGCTTACTGCGAATATGAACCAATTACATGTAAATTGAGGATTAGAATAAAAAGTATTAATATTATTCTATTCTATCATGATTTTGCTACTATTTGTATTAATTAATATTTAATTATTGCATTGTTTATTGGTGTCATTGTCCTTTCTCTAATATTTTAATATGGTTTCTTCGCTATAATAAATTGTTTTCAAATCTGCTAGTGTTATTTTTGAGTTGATGATTTTTGAAAATTATCATTTTTTTTTTACAAGATAGGGGTAAATTATGATTTTTTTTTTGCCCTTATAGAATCTTTTTTATGACATTATATTAAATATAATATTATTATTAAAGCAAAATTTATATATTTAAAATGCAAGAAAATTTCCAAATTAACATAAATAATGACTCAAAATAATTTATAAATTTTGTAAAATAAAAAAATATTATTTAGCTCCATAAATAATAATTCATTCACATTAATTCGAAAAACGAGGTTAATACAGATAAGAGTAAAGGTAGCGTTCAAAGTAAGTGTTCAATCTAATTTATTCACAACTTTAATTAAAATTATCTATATTTTTTAATTAGACAAGTTAAGAGTCAAATTTATAATTAATTCCTAATATACTTGAGATGAACATTCTAGAATAATTTTTTTTAAAAAAATTATTCATCCATAAAAATGGAAAAAATTAAATAATAAAGAGTGACTGATTTGTTAGGTGTGAATAGTTGAGTCAACAGATTAGAAATACTATAAGATAATACTCCTATTGTTATACATAAAAAGAGAAAACATAAAATTAGCCCCAATCCCCAATGCAATTGAGTGTCATACCAAACAAGAAAAAGTTTAGCTACCATCTACTATATACTAATACTACTATTATCTTCATCTCCTAGATCACTATATATACTCCCCCATCTCCTTCATCATTTCTTACTTCTCTCCTTCTCTTGCTTTTCTACTATACACACACAAGTAGTAGTAGTAGTAGTAGTAGTTTGGTCCTAAAAGATGTTAGTTCTTTTTCCAGATATTGATCTTCTTTTTTTTTATTTTTATTTGTAGGGTTTGTGGGATGGAAGTTGTAGATAGTTTTAGGACAAGATTAGGGTTTTGTAAATGTGGACTTGGTATATTTTAGCCTTTATTGTTATGGGATGTTATGGGAGTGGAGCTCCTTGTAGTCCAACAGAGGACCTAACAGGTAAAATTGAGCTGCTGATCTATGGATTCCTCAGCCCTATCTATTTACAATGACTTATATAGATAGGTTTGTGGGTTTGCATATGTCAGGAGCTTCATTTGCCCTTTGTTTTGATCCCTTTTTGGATTGAAGGGAGCTCTACATTCATCTCCCCTCTTTTAAACTTTTTATTACTAGATTTGTACCTTTCTTGTCCTTTTTTTAAATTAAATCTAGTTATTGGAACATATTTTAATTTTAGATCTACCATCTGATCTAATATTCAGGTCTGTAGATCTTCTTACCTATTTTTAGAACATTATTATTATTATTGTTTTTTGTGGTTAGATTTGCAAACATCCTTTTTGACTTTTTATTTCAGGCCGGTCTAGATCTGATTTCCTATTTCAGGGCTCTGAAGAAATGTAAGTTTGTATTCAGCTTCTTGGATTTGCATAATATTTGTACAAGTATTTCAGTCGCAGCTTTTACCCTTTGTCCAGATTTGAGATACAGATGATTACATTTTAGCCTCTGATTTTTTACAGTTGGAAATAAATATTACTTTGTTTTACTTGGATGTACACCTTGCTTCTAACTACAAATTTACTTACCAATTTGTTTCCTGATGAGTACGTCTATAATATTTATTATTCGTTAGGGTTCAATGTAGGGTATTGCTATCTGGCTGAGACATATTATTAATTTTCTTCTAGAGATTTGTGCAAATGTTGTCGCTGCTGCGTGAGCATTAATTATTATTATTATTATTGAGAGAAGTGTAGGGCTAATGCAGGCCATACATTTTGAATCTTATCGGGAAGATATTTTAGTTTTTAAATTCAAGATATTCAGACATTTATTATTCCCTCCCGTCCTGCCTTGTATTATGTATGTTAATTTAATGTAATGCAAACATTTTATTTAGGATGTCATTTGTTTTGAATTTGCTTCACAACTTGTTTAATTTTGGTGTCGTTTAATCGTAATATCAAACAGTCAAATAATTAGCTAGGGTTTGAAAGGAAGGTAATCAGACGACCCTTTTTTTTTTTTTTTTTGGTTTAGAAAAAAAGAAAAATGTGCCATGAACTTGTCTTTTCTGTCCACCTAACAGGTTTTAATAAAAATTGTTAATGATAATACTAAGTTAAATTTGAATTTTCACCTTGTTAATTATTATCTTCGGTAAGAAGGAATATTGAAATGAGAATTTTGGTGAATTCATAAGTAGACTATAACGTATGTTAGGAGTTAGGACGATAGCAAACTTTCCTGTAAACAACCATTTGTTGATCAAATAAAAAACTATTTAAATGAAAGAAGCAATGATAAAGAAATTTAAAATTGGCTATAGTAAGTTTTACTTTTTAATATACCTGAACTTTATCGTCCAACTAACTAATTAGCCTTCTTTATGTATTCGAATTTGAAGTCCTAACGTTTTTCATCGTTGACAAAGACCTACATTGTTCTATGCAAGAAATTCTAAATCGAAGAACAAGAATAATAGGGGGGAAGGTGGCCAAATTTACTCTTTTATTTTTAAAATTAGTTAATTTTGTTTTTTTAATTATATATTTTGGCTAAGTATATTTTTATATTCATATTTTTGGGTTGCATGTACTTTCGTTATTATTAAAGTTTTCACCTATATCCTCACTTGAATAAAAATGTTCAAATTAAATCAAATTACTATTTTTTTTTAAAAAAAAAAAAACTCCACTCTAATATGCACCCCTAATATTTGTAAAGGTGAGAGCATGAGGCAAGAATTTTTATATTACAGAACGAGGCGTAAGTTCAAGTTGGTGGGGTGTAAGCTCTATGAATACTTTAATTTTTAATATTTTATAAATTAATATAAAAAAGTAAATATTTTTAACGGGATACTTCGCAAAGAAATAATAATACTAAAATTATATAAAAGAAAATATAAATATAAAAATATAAGTGGAAGATGTAGAGAAAATATTTTCTTCTTCGTAACTTAGTCAATACTTTTATGTACTTATTCACCACATAATGTGTTTTAAGAAAAAATAAAGTAAGGAAAAATTTAAAAAACATGAAAAGAACGAAAAAGGTAGAAAGAAGTACTTGATTGAGTAGGTCGATTAAGTGAAAAAATATATAATGAATATGACAAAGTATTAAGGCTAAATAATAACAAATGTTTTTTTTTTAGAGTATTTTGCAAACAAACATTTGAGTAACTAGACTTAAATTAACTGACTTATTAGAAAAAATATTTTAATTTGTGATAATTTTCTGGGCTTTCGCCCCACAAATTTCATGCTTAGGTGAACGCCTCAAAATTTCGGGGCTTACGCCTTACAAGACATTTACCCCCTCAACGCTCCTCGGGACATTTTGACAATCTTTTGCCTCGAGGCCCGCCCCACGACTGTCCTTTAGAACACTGTCCGTCCCAAGACGAATCAATCCAAACAACATTGATCAATAAACTCAAGTGATGCAATAGGTAAATCGAATTTCAAAATTCAAACTTTATGAAGATCATGATCGATAAGCTTGCTTAGTTGAAGAGCTCGTAAATTCCTTCACTTTTCTAAGCATTCAGATTGAATCAAAGTTACAGCTAGCTCTCTTCTCTTTCTCTTGGTCTAACAATCTAAATCGTCGAATCAACAGAGGTCTTTTTAAAATTTTTTAATTGATTTAGTTGCCTTGGAGTAGGAATAAATGAAAGAAAAGGGGTTGATATTGGTACAATCTGATCCATTATCAGAGAGCAATCCTGACCCCGACGGATCATTCCTTTTTTCGATATATCTAGTGGACCGTAGTAGGTAAACTTGAAGGTGAAAGAGACATAACTTTGGGCCTTGTTGATTTACTACATGATGATTTTGTTGAACAAGATAGAAGTCACATGCTCTGCAAGTGTGCTTGTTCCACCCTTCTTCCTTACCCTGGCAAGTCTTTGTGAAATAACTCCGATGAGAAGAAAAAAAAAAAGATGTTAAGAGACCCTCCTGGCCCAACCCTAGACACTCTAAGATCCCCTCCCAAAGAAAAAAAAAGTACAAAGATAACTTTTATATTCTAGGCAACAAAATTCTCCAAATAAGCTAAGGAAATATAAATGTCACATTGGTTAGAAGCAATATAAGTTGAATTTTGTATTTTGCAACTGAAAATCCACTTTTGAAATAGAAAGGTAAGAGAGTTTTTAACATTACTATTGGACAAATTTGTACTTTAATTTTCTTCTTGTTCTTTACCATAACGCCCATTCTGGGACGAGTTGGAAGAGGAATTCCTAATTCTTACACGGACAGTTCGATCGAATATTTATTTTTAGATTCTTTTATCTATTAGAAAAAGCAACTTTATGTAAGATAGAGTTTGGTTTTTTTGGGGTGATAGTGAAAAAATTGACAGATAAGTCACCCTTACTGTCACTCTACAAAATCGTACACGAGATTTACAATGAGTAACTAATAATCATGTTATACAGAAAAAAAGTAAGCATTATGCCTTTTTCTGACGAATCATATAGTTTTACGATTTCGTCGACTAAAAAGGTTATTAGCATTCTCAATATTATGCCTTGAAAAGAACTCAAACCTCCACAATCTTTAGCACGCGATTTTGAGTCTCGCGTGTCTACCATTTTTGCAGGAAATAGATTTGACTTATCGATACTAGTTGTCAAAGTGGAATCGACAACTTGGGGCAAAGAAAAAGCAATTCCCATATCGAAGTCCAGGACTGATCCCATCCATTTAAAACTTAGTTGTCGGTTTTTTAAGTTACTATCGTCTCTTGTAATCTAGTTCAGACACTTTAACAAACTCTTTTTCACTACAAAAGCTCGACATTGTATTGGTCATTATAGTTGCCGGAAAATTGAAGCTGCCATTAAAGAAGGAAGATGAATTTGGCAAAGACAAACTACACGAATTCCGTGAAGAAGTTGAAGATGTATTAGCCTGAGGATTTGATGACAAACATTTTAAAATCTTAACTTAAGGCCCGTTTGGTTTTGATTATAAGTTGGTTTGAGTAGTTTTCAACTCATAAGTGTTTGAATATTTTAAAAAAGACTTAAAAAAAGTTAAAATTGGCTTATAAAAAGCTAAATGTTAAAAGCAAGTGTTTGCAACAAATTTTAATTGTGATATAACTTGCAATCACAAATAAAATCTGAAGAAACATAATTTTATTGATTGTGAGTATAAATCTGTTCCTCCCTTGATTCTTCTCTCTTGATTTTCTCCGTAATTCGACGGCCATTAGTAGCGTATTTCTCAAATATAGGATGATATGTTGATCTGTGATGTATTTTTGAGATTCCTCTTTAAGGGAATATGTTACATTTTATACATGTATGATTTAGGGTTTAAGGTAGAATAGCCTCCAAGTTAGGGTTTAAGATAAAGTAACCTCCAAGAAAACTAACAGGATTGAACTCGTCTCAAAGAGTCCAACAAAATTTTGATGTCTACAGTAGATTACTACTTCTCAATTTTTAACTTAGAAGTTGTTGAAGTTTGACTTTTTAAGAATTACTTTTTTAAATCAATGCCAAACAGGTCTTTAATTTTGAAATATTTTGGGTAATTTGGCTTAATTTTAGCATATTTCATCCGAGGGAAGGTATATGTAAAAATTTTGGTGACGAAAAAAATATATTTGGTCCGCAAGTATAACTGCAGAGGTATATTTAATCAGAAAGTATGACAACGGGTAAAGTTAATCAAGTTTTAAAATTAAAGGAATAAAGACCCAAATAAAGAAATCAATTGGCAATTAGAGTTCTATAAAAAGCTATATCCTTCAAATAATAAACCAAACTATAAACATCAAATTTTTGAAAGTGTACTTACACACAAGAGGAATGTTTCAAGTAAGAAATCTACCTCCAAAATGACCCTCAAGAAGAATGATCCCTCAAGCAACGTTCCTTATCAACGTTATTTAGCAATAATTGCCATAGCCCACTTTCACAAGAGTTTCATTCATCGAAATCTATATCATCTAAAAAATTTGTCTAAGTGATCGCTATCCTCAGCTATTTGTAGTTTAGGTTAAGTTATTACTAAAGAAGCCCAAAGTGGCTCTTTAAGTAAATTGCAAAAATAGGTCAAACGTGGACTCTTCCTTGTAGCATGTGAAACCTCTTTCCAAATCAACCATCAAGACATGAAACCCCCGATATAGCATCAAAGTATGCTCAAACACGTCTATCTTCATGAATAATCCCTATAAAGTTTGAGATCTCGTGCTTGACTTTTTGTTAATGGCCTCGATACAACTTGACTTGTATCATTTGCGCTAATAATAAAAGACCAAAAAAAAAAAAATGAGACGATTAAGAGACTAAAATCATGGCTTAAACTATTTAACGGCGACCCAATTGCCTTTTGTTTTCATTCTAGCCTCTTCAAATATCAACCGCACGAAGATATATAGTGATACTCAGTTTTGATTCTGGGCGTATTGTTTACAATATTGATATTTAATTACCACTACAATTTGGAACAGGAGGTCCTAAATGTGAACGGCCCAGATATGCTCTTGTATTCTCCAATAGCTAGCTAGAGTTTCGACTTTTTGAGACGGAGAAGCTGCTGGAACCAGGGATATATTAATATGACATCATTATTTAGTTGCATGTACGTGATTTCTCTAAATTATCTTCAAGGACAAACCTACTGCTCATACTTCATTGAATGATTAAGTCATTATGACAAGACCCTAAAGGGTGAAACGCCAAGGAGAAAACACGGATTAAGATGGTTTAGATACAATCTAGCCGTGGTAGCGCAGTGGGTTGAGTTCATATTTTCCGTTGTGGCTGCTGTGTGCTCGCAATGGTCATACGATGTGATCCAATTGAAACCAATGGAAGTATCCGAATTTTCCAGCCTACGATGAAGATGAGATGGAAGTGAACAATGGCAGTTGTCTTGCTGCAAGAATCAATGGAAATAGTGAAACTCCAGACCTTTACTTGGTTGTTTCTTGTTAAAAACAGCTTCCCCAACTCACAAAAGTAAGAGTACGGTATGCATGTGGTAGAACAATCGCCTATCCTGATCCTCTCATAAAGGCCAATGACTCCATTAAGCTGGACTTGAGAATCCAATAAGATTGTGGACTTCATCAAACTTAGAGTTACAGGTGAAATTTGAGTTCTAAAATATATTTAAATTACTAGACTGAAAAATGGCTAGCCGTGCTATAATACCAAAGTATCAAATGGGCATATCTGGCGGAGATTGAGTTCAGATAAAGAAGAGATGAGCATTGAGCATCGCCCAACCAACCCACGTTTTACCAGTTTTATTTATTTTCTTAAAATTTGTTTAATTAGCAAACAAAAACAATAAAATATATTTTTCTTTATCATTGGTAACATTTAAAACTTTTTTCTTTTCAATCTTTATATATATATATATATATTCATTTGACTACATATTTAGCCCAAATGACTACATATTTAGCCCAACATTCGAGCTTAATTGGGCAGGTCAAAATGGAGTTAATAAATGAGTAGGTCATTAAACGCCCAAGCATCAGCGAGTAGGCTGAACCATATTCTCGTGGCCAATTTTGTTAACCCTAGTTATATATGGTCTTACCCAGTCACCAGTATTCTCTTTTACTTGCCATCAAGAGACTTTAACCATAGAATGTGGTAGAAGTACACACCCCAAAATGCTCCCAGCATAGGAGTATAATTCTATTCCTCTTTTCAGTAAGCACACATCCCAAAAGCTTATTGGAAGCCTAAAGAAAAGCACAAACGAAGACTCTGGTGGGAGTAATAGATATCCAAGGAAGATAGAGTGCCTGCTTCGTCTACATTTTTTTTAACCAAAAAAGGAATCCCAGGGGAAAACAATAAAAATAGGAAATAAACTATTAAAATAACCGACTGACTCGCAAAAATTAGCTACTCATCATTGAACTGTTACCATGATAAGAAAGGACACACACATAGAAACTGGGAGATACAGAAGCAAGGAGCGAGTTTTCCCACACTGGACACATTTCTCGCCAAGATTAGAAACAACCGGCCAGGGGAGAATATCGCCAACAAAAATATGGTCAAACCTTGTCACACCCACCTAAAGCAGGGACTTTGACTAACTTCTCCATATAAGTCGAGCAGCAGCAAATCTTCATGATTACATGACCTACACCTACATATTCCGTTCACAATATTAGTTCTGATGTTTCTCACACATCTTTGAATCAACAAGACAAAGCAGATAAACATTGCCTACACCCTTTATGATTCAACATAAGGTCCAGCGAAACCCAATCTAATAGAAATGTCTTCCTCTACATAAAACCCAGTATGCAACCTGAATTTTGCTTTAGAAAAACACAGTTCCAGGAGATCTGTTTTTCCTAGTTTGGAAATGGAAGAAAAATGATGGAAATTTGAAAAAACTAATTACATTTTTTGGGAAGATTAAGAAATGTTAGAAAATTGAAGATCATAGTTTTTCTTTTTGACAAGTGAAAATTGGACAGAGTACACTCTTATCGCCTCATCTTTCAATTCAACAAATTTGTATTTTCAAGCTTTGAGAGTCGAACAACTCTTTTTCTTATCTTTCCTTTCATCTCACACTGTTAGTTATTAAACTTATAGAATTGTGATCTTCTATTTCTATTCTGCACTGCCTGTTTTCTACTTTCCATTCATTTCAACCCTCTATAATTTGTTTTCCATTACCTTCAACCTGATTCACCCTAGTATGGGATTTCCTTTTTCTTTTATACCATGATTACACAGAACTACATCAAAGTCCCTACACGTATAAAGTCTTCAGTCCCTCCCAGTCGGAGTTTGATCTTGGCAAAGTACATGAAAGTCTGACGGTACTCCATGGAATCTAAGTCCCTACACATATCAAGTCTTCGGCCCCTTCCAGTCGGAGTTTGATCTTGGCGCCTTGCCGGAACTACACGTCAAATAACAGTGCTAAAGAGGAACTCCATCCTTCCCTAACCTAATCATTTGGAACCTTCCATACGTGTCATTTATGTTTTTCTGATCTTCCCCTATATGTTAATATCATTGACTAACTAATCCAATCAATAGATAGAAACTAAGCATAACAAAGACAGCAAAATCAATACCTCATGATTCTGTATACAACATTTTTCCATTCTCAACATTAACCTCCAAATTCCAGCCCCTGACATGAAAGAGGTTAATATCATATAAACAGTCTATCAGAACCAGAGAAGGTATAGATGCTACGCATTCAACACAGACCTCTCTTGAGCCTCCTTCTTCAGTTGTTCTATCTGGCCTTCTAGTTCCCCACAGGCAGATTGGATTTCTAAATTTTTCAGACAGAGCTCTCTCCATTGCATGGACAATGCATTGAGCTCATATGCAGTAGTTTGCTGTTATGCAATGATGAATAGATCAATAAGAACAAAGCAGCTACTACAGAAATAGGTCAGTAGTAACAAAAGATACTAATACCTGATGATATTTCCTTTCCCTGTTTACTGTTTCGATCATTTCATTCAGCTCAGTAGCTTGTGATTGCATTCTGCAGCAAATTAATTAGATAGTCAGCTAGGGATGCCGCAAATAGCAATACCAGAGGAAAAGAACGAGCTAGAATCATGCCCTTTTTGTAAGGGAGATATTAATACTACACATAACTGGTTCCACATGTGTAAATCCAGTGAAGATACTCCTCCCAGCTCCTCCTTACAGATTATAGAGTATTAAGAGACACACAGCTTCTCTCTTTTAAACCACATAGGGATCAGCAGTGGAGAAGGGCAATAGTTTGACCATATCGCATTCTTTTCATTTGGGGGGGTTAAAAAGAGAGAACATGTCCCCACTTATTTTGATGCAAAAGTATTTACTCTAGAAACCAAATCCAAAGCAGTTACAATAGTCTTCAAGGTCATTTTGTTCAAAGCCTGAAAATTTCTTTTATGATGTTTAGTCTAATATCTACTACTCCTTCTGTTCCATTTTTTATGCAGTCGTTCCCTTTTAGTTAGTTCCAAACAAAAAAATAACACCTATCTACAGTTGGAAGCTCTTTAATTAAACTTATCATTTTATCTTGATTGACATGTTCTTGAAGCCAAAATGCCATAACATGTTTAAGGTGAAAGTTCTAACAGTAACATGGTGAAAGTTCTAACAGTATTTCTATGTGCCAAAAAAGTTCTGGATTCTTTTAGCTCCTCGACTCTTACTTAGAAGAGTTCCAAGATAGCAATCTTTTGACTGTTTCCACTTTCCACAGGTTTTTGCTTATTACTATAGGCTTCATATAGCTATGTACCGAATCTATTAATTTCTTTCCCTATGTAATCTTGCATCTGCTTGATACGATTCTAATGCAATTTACCTTACCCAAACAAATATATGTGCCAAAAGTTCTTTTTTCTTTCTATGACCCTGTCCAATCACACCACCAAAAAAAATGAACAGAGGGAGCATGTAAAACTCTACCAAGACAGAAGCAGCAGTAAATTGTTAAGGATGAGATAGCAGAATAGTAACAATTACACCTCAATCCCAAACAAGTTGAGCTTGGCAGCAGTAAACTCTTACGTAAGGACGAATAGCAGAGAACTGTGAAAAATATAAATTACCAAAAGAAAAAGAACCTGGATAAAAATGCATCCAATCGTTGATTATACAGCTTCCACACATCAGGACCATGCTTTGACATTAGATCCAGATTTTCTAGCCTAAAGAATATCAAGGTTAACTTTTGGATACAGAAGCAACAAGCGCTATAGTCCACATTAAAGAGGGGAAAACTTTTAACCATAATATACCAAAGGTGTGAATATTTCAGTGTCAAGTACTTGATGCCTACACATACAGGTAGGACATTGTAATGTAAAACTAATTTTTCCTGATTAATAACAACAGAAAAAAAGTAAAAACTTTGGTAATAAAGTGATACAGTGACACAAGATTCATATTTCTTCTGTTAGGTTATGACATTATGAAGCTGGTAGCATACTAGTTCTCCCGAATCTGAATCCATTGAGATAGATGGAGACACACTTCCCCTACATGTAACAACTACACTACGTTTCCACACATATCATGCAGGGTTTGAGATTTGATACAGAAGCCAAACATATACAAATCTTTTTGTTCAGAAATCACTTGGAGAATGCAATATGCAATCACCATATCTTAGCTATTCCTTTGACAGAAGCACTCCTTTATCCTGCTTCACTGCAACATCTATTTTACTAAACCTTACATTAACCTTACAGACTTCTTTCTTTTGCTTGTAAAGATTGTTGGGGAACAGATACAAAAAGATTCTTCATACCAACAAAGATTATCAACTACCATGTGCCATAACTAGAATTTGCACAGATCTATACTACTAATAGCACAAATACTATTCTTTGTGTAACCCATATAGAAAAAATGAGCTTAAACTTAGAGACATGATTACAAGTAGGATACCTGATTACTTGATGCTGGAGTAGACGCTGAGCTTTTTCAAGCGATTGCTTCCATGCAGTTTCATCATTGCGTTTGTTCACAGGCGGCACCTCAAGTCCATATCGTGCAGTATCTATCTGTACTGGAGGCTTTCCAGCTCTCACCCTCTCATATTCCCTCGCCAGCATCGGGTGATTCTAAAACCAATCCATTCATTAGATAAGGCCTCATTCATCAGTTATCAAAATCAACATAATTCAAGACAAAGTAGCAATTTGATGAATACGTATTTCAAAAAATGTAACTCCAGAAATTTCACATAGAATTTGCAAGTGTTAGATTGAAACCTCGAAGTTGAATTTACGAAGAGGAGGGAGATTCTTTAGGAAATCGGAAGGTTTTTTAGAGCTGCGGCGCATCTCCTCTTCGACCAAACGGTCAACCTCTGTTTTCACGTTGGGATCGCCGTAGTCGTCGTCGATGTACGGCAAAGCATCTATTACTTCCGCACTACTACAAACCGACGGACGGGAATCGGGCGGCGCCTCTAACATCAAAACATCGCCGTCTTTTGTCGCCATTCTTGCTCGGAACTTCTTACCGATGTGCAATAAACCAGCAGTTGAGTACAAGCCCAGACGACGGAGGGGGTAATGTTCATTACTTTCTCCTTTTATAGTACTCATTCTCTTCCCATTTTGCCCTCGTAAAGTATTCCTAAGTTCCCAATAGTTTCCTCTCTTTAAATTATGTCGTTAAGACTTAAATTATACAAATATTAGATATTTTATCTTCGATATTTCATAAGATATTAATTATTTGAGTTTTTAAATTTTATATTAATTTTATATTTAAATAGCTTATTTTCTAACTGATTACTAAAGTTGTGTATAATTTATATAAAAATTAATATACGGATAGAACATGAGATAAGGATAACAATCCTAAACTAAAATTTAAAGTTAATTTTATCTCATGTTTAATTTAAATTATTAACTTATATTAAGACTATTTTATTTCACTACTTATATTAAAATAAGACGATTATTATCCTATAAAAAAAAATGGATAGCATTATTACTGATTTCATCCCAGCATAGATGATTCCGAGGATATGAAAAATGAGGCTCTAAATAAAGTAAAATTACAAATAAGAATTCATAGTGATGTTAGAATAATCAAGATGAGAATAATAGATGCTTAACTGAACCAATGGAACCGAATTCGTGCACTAGACCAATCTTCAATTACTAGATAATAAAGTATTGTAATATTTTTTACGATTTGTACTTTAGTTGCACCCTTTAGAAGCAATAATAATTGTGGATTGACAACTTAACATGAACTTCCGTATTGCTTTGCTTTTTTTTTTTTTTTTTTGGAAATCAGAATAACCTGCAACTGCTACAACCTCTGCCAGGTGATGAACACTTTGTGCACCCCCAGTGTAATAATGTATTGCTTTTTAATTGAATATATATGTCGAATATCTTGACATCTATTCGTCAATGATTTTTGAATGATAAAACTGAAATGAACTTTCACTAAACCACGAAAGACATTGAGAAACATTCAGCATCGATTCGTATTCTTTAGTAAATAAAATGGGGTTGCTTTAAAGCAGGCTAGAAACACGGAGAGGTATTTTAACTAAGCTAGGCAACAACAAAGTTGCACACTCTCAAAGCAAATTAGCTGATGAAATAATCAGGCTACATAATAACTTGATACTAAGCTTTGGGTCCTCAGAAAGAATGAAACCGCACCAGAAAATCTTCAGCTTTCTTATTTTTGTCCAAATTTTAACCCTTGCACAAATTGAACTAAAAAAAGCTACTATATGTAATCTTTTACATCCATGCCTACGCCGATGTTACACAACAATACAACATGCTCCTAACACTATGAAGCTGGTGTGCTTGCATATAACAAGGTGAAGAACATTTCTACTTCTGGCATGTCTTGGACAGTTTGGATATACCTGTACCTAGTGGGTTCTTCAAGCAGGATGCGACTCATATGAGCAAGCCGTGGTAGAAGTTTAGCTAATGGAATGCCTAATTTTAAATTGGTTTCTCCACAAAGGACCCTTAAGTCTTCGTTCATCAAATTTACCACTGTTTTAAGTGACATATCCAGAATATTCTCGAATTCCGAGCTGCCCAACAAAAGGATAAGTAGTCAACCAACAGATTTGCCAAAGAGAATTAATATGAGAAACAAATACTTGGAAGTTTGTCAACTATTGACTACTGTCAGGCATCAATTCAGAGGTGAGGAATGAACTCTACCTGGAGTTCTAAATTTATCTTTACAAGGAACACAACAGTCAACTCCTTTCATACTTCTGGCTTTTTTAATCTATATTCCTTATTGTATTTTTTTAGAGGGGGTAGGGGGAGTTCAGTAACTTGCTTGTGCTCAAAGCAGCATGGAAAGGTGAAAATATCTCCACTATGTGCTCCAGATCAACAAAGATGTCAAAATTTGGGTTTTCAGCTTGATATTAAGAAAATCTCAATGTGCACACAGTTTTTTTTCACATTCCAGATTAATATTCCCCTAGTGCCTTAACAATTATAAAATGTTGTATCACAATAGAGTGAGGAACTTGCTTGGTCTATCAAGCTGAATCTTGATTTGCAACAAAATGGGAAAAGTAAACAAAAGTACCTTGATAAAACGGCCCGTGCCTCCAGCATAAGTTGTTCAAATTTGGATGCAGGTGAAGTTTCTGTACTATCACTGCTAGAGGTAGCAACAGAGTTAAATAGTTTAGACTGCTCTAGCATCAAAAAACCCATCCAGTGATGAGGGCTTCCCATGCTCATAAAGCTGTCCAATATCTGCAGAATGGTATCTTGAAGTACAGTTGCATTGAAGAAATCCTTCAACTGTTTTCTGCAAACCAAAAGTTGAGAAATTGTTAAGACAGATTTTTGCAAGAAATAGCTAATTTCAAATACAAATTATGTATAATGTGCATTTCTATGGTTTAAGAAGGTCAATTGTCTGCCTTCCATCCACTAAAATATTTAACTCCAGGAGGACAATGTTCCAACATATCGTGCCTCCCAAATAGCACGTGATTTATATAGACCAGTCCTTCATGGTCCTATATAATATCTGTTATGTGACCAAGGATTGCATGGGTATGGTTTCTTTGTTCCTGGGGCTTTATGTGTAGGTTAAAGGTCTGATTAACCCTGTACACCGACAGGGATGATTTGACTTTTTTCATTGTCCATTGGCTAGGAGGTTGGTAGTGAATAATACTTTTTGATAACTCAAAAGACTCCTTGTTCAATAGCTATTGATTTTATGTCTATTGGCTCCAACTAAACATCCTTTATAGGCAAATATTAAAAAAGAAATGAGTGGTGCATCCTACTGTTTTACATGGTAAAACTACAAAAAGGAAACATAATGCAGAAGAATAACACATAAGCTATCTCATCAACTGGTTCCACATAGATAAACTGGAGAGAAAAGTCCCCGGTACTTATAGGATTCAGGATATGGTTACCAGATCAAAAATTTTAGGTACTTTGAATCCGTCATTACTCTCATTTCTATCTCTCTCTATATGGGTGTGTGTGTGCATATTAATCAAAAAAATTCAAAAGAATTGGGTTGCTGTTTGATGGAAATTCTATGCATTTAAACACACATGGGTTTGATTCTTCAAGCTTCTCATAAGCATTGTTCTGGAGTTGAGCTTTTGGTTCCAAAGTTTTCTACCTTTTGACTTTCTCTTTCGCTTCCCTTTTTTCCACAAAATCAAATACTATTCCTCTCAGAGAAGTTTTATCTATATCTCCACCTTGATGCACTCCGGTTTATCTCACTCCAGCAGCTATTCACAAATGAGCATGACCACAATATGTTGAGCATATATTTTTTCCAATCTCTTGCATCACGCACATCTTTATTTTATCCTCATTAGAAACCAATTAGCGTAATAATATTGAACTTTAAAGTATGGCTACACAGTGAAGGCAAAAGTTTTTTTTTTTTTTTATATAAGGACAGCAAGAGAAAAAGATTGCTGTTGAAATTCGAAGAAAGTAGCCTATGGCTTGAACCGGTTGAAACTTAGGTGTGTAAGTTTTCAATATGTAGGTTAGCCCTGATTAGCAGTTTTCATTACAACTGTATATTGCAAATTCTCTTTTGGCATAAAAGGGAAAAACAACAACTACACCTCAATCTTGATTGAGTTCTTCCATAATGTGTAGATCTTGAGATAGATTAATTCCACAAACGTTGCCCTAATTCCTAAGGTGGCAAGCCCCGCGTATGCTAGCCAATATAGGCCAATCTCTTTTGCAATGTGATCTAAAAGTTATCTCTAAGCTACAATGCCAGAAATTAAAACCTGCTGTCAATCATTTAGTTGCTGATGGCCAGGCTGCTTTTCTTCAGGGGAGATCTATGGTGCATAATGTTTTCATTTGACATGATTTGTTAGGGCATTATCCAGGAAGGCGTCTCCCAGATGTTTAATGCAAATTGACCTCAGAAAGCCTATGACATGGTAAGATGGGAGTTTGCAGAGGAGGCACGGATTGAATATGGTTTCCTATGGGTTTTGTCCACTTAGTCATGGTGTGTATAACCTCTCACCTAAGTATTCAGTAATGGTGAATAGGAAAGGAAATGGGTTCTTTGAGGGTAAAAGAGGGCTTAGACAGGGTGACCCCATGTCTCCTCTCCTCTTTATCCTAGTCATGGTATACTTGACAAGGGTATTAAAATGTATGAGTGATCTTCCAGACTTTAAATATCACCCTATGTGTAAGCATGTGAAACTTATACATTTGATATTTGCAGATAACCTTAAGATCCTCAGTAAAGAGAAGGTGCAGGTTAGAGGGTCACGGAGGTCTTGGAGCATTTCATAGCTAATCTGGATAAGTCAGACATTTTTATAGCAGGGGAGGATGATTCTACTAAAGAGCAGTTGTTGCAAATAACTGGCTTTATGGTAGGGACTTTCCCCATAATATATCTTGGCTTACCACTTACATCTAAAAAATGGAGCAAAATAAAGTGTCACCAGTTGATTGAAAAGATTACTTCCACAATAAAAAAAATGGTTATGCAAAACAACTTTCTTATGCTGGGAGGCTACAAATTGTCAGTCAATACTTCATAACTTCAGGGGAGCTGTGTTGTTCTCCCTCAGAGTGTACTGAAGGAGGTGAATAGGCTCTGTAGGGAGTATTTATGGGGAGGTAATGAAGAAAGGAAGATATCAGTGGTGGCATGGGATAAAATCAGTGACCCAAAAAGTTTGGAGGTCTTAACATTAAGGACTGCAGGATTTGGAATACAGCATCTGTTGATAAGTTGTTATGGAAACTCTCGGCAAAACAAGATTCTATTTGGGTGAAATGGGCTTTATACGAAGACAGACAGTGGTATTTGGAGCATATTCCAGCTGCTGACTGTAGCTGTAACTCACTGAAGATGGGGATGAGGACCTGGTACTCTAATGATAGATACACTCTAACTGGTGGAGGAGTGTACACTATAACCAGGAGTTATAATGCCCTTAGAGGCACTCTAACCAGATGGAAGATAGTAGATCTAATATGGACAGCAGCAGCAGTAACAAGACATAGATTTATCCTTTCGATTGCTGTTCAAAACACGTTGCTAAGCAAGGACACGTTAATACATCCGAATATGTGGACAATGCAAATTGTTGCCTATGTGACAGGAGAACTTCAGAAACTTCTATGCATCTGTTTGCTGATTACAGCTGGACTACTGAGTTGAGAAAAGGTCTCATACATTCGTTGGGTACACAATTACAGGCTGGTGACATGCAGATGGCATTGGAGAGAATAAGAAGACAACACTGGAAGCAGTTCAAGAAGGAGCTTGTAGCAGCCACTTGAGGGGGCTATAATTTATCATAATCGGAGGACCAGAAACGCAGCAATTGGCAAAAGGCAAATTGGACAGACTGATTTAGTGATTGAACAGATAAAGAAAGAGATTACTGGTAGATTAGATACGATTCAGAATAGTAGAAGAGTTCAAAGTTGTCATAGCTTAGTACAGAGAATTATGCGTAACTATTTTTTCGTTGTTTCTTGAGGCCTAAATTGCCCCATAGCAATATTCTTAGAAGGTGGATGTGGTATTAGGTGCTCTTAGGTGTATTTGCTCTTCTTTGTTGGTATGGTAATGGTCCACATCAGTTAGCAAAACAAAAAAAAAACTAGGCCTCAATCCAAACAAGTTGGGGCGGCTATATGAATCCCAGTTCTTCACTTAAGCTAATTTCATATCATCATCATACTAAATCATAAAAAGGAAAAGCAGGAAAAAAAATTAAAAAGCCTAACCATCAAGACATAAGTCCATCACTCAGTTCGAAGAGCCAAATACCAAAATTAATAAGTTATCAAACATAAAACAAAAATGGAATTCCAAAATAAAGGCATCTTCACAGTAAGATCCACAGTCCGCTTATAAGAATCAGATGGGGTCCCAAATCAGGTTTTTACAGTGGAAGCTTATATGGAAAGTGAAAACCCCCTACAAAGTGGCAGTTTTCACATGGTTGGTAGTAAGGAAAGCAGCTCTAACTCAAGAAAACCCCATGTAGAGGGGCATGCATATGCGTCAAAGATGCTATTTTTGTGAGCAGCAGGTTAACCATCTGTTTCTACATTATAAGTGGCTCGACTGCTTTGGAACCTATTTACCAGCTTCAGGGACTATGCCTGAAAGAGCAGGTCAAGCGTTGGAAAGCTGGAACAATGATGGTAGTGGTAGTACAGACAAAAGCAGATGGAAAATTGTCCCAGCAGTGTGGTGAACCATATGGAGGGAGAGTAATTTGAGATGTTTTGAAAGTATTAGCAGTCCAGTGCACAAGATTAAGATGAATTGCATTATCACTTTTTGCTATTGGTGCAGTTCTGAGTATATAGATGGCCCAGTAGCCATTATAGACATCTTAAGGTCTTTGTAAGATGATTAGGTCCTAGAAATGGTTATCTAATTACTGAGCCTACTCAGTTGTATGTAGCTCTGATGTAAATTTTGGGATCCCAGCCTTAGCGCTGAAGATTTATATACAAACTTGTTACCTCTGTAAAAAAGAAAAAGACGGAATCGAACCGCGCGACTACCCACTAAACTCTAGGTGCACATGTCAACTTCCAAGTGATAACGTACGAAGTAAGGGGCCTACCCTTTAAGAACTTCAGATGTTGCAGTTTCAAAACTTGAAATCAAGGCAGGCAGGCCAACATTGGTAAGATAGTCTGCACTGGCTAGAAACTGCTGCTCGTCATCCCTGTTAATTAGATCAGCTTCATCCTGGAATAACAAAAAGAAAACGCACATCCAATGAGCAAAGGAAGAATCATTCTATTCGGCGGCCTACCTACTGAACAACAACAAAGATCACAGTGAGGTAAGTTATAAGGAGTATCGTGCCTCCTTTCATTATTGGCTAAATACTTCATTTGTTCAATTTCTAAGACAATGGTATTAGAATTCCTTTACCCACATGATTGTCCAAAGTCAAGTAACCTCTCTTCTGCCTTCTCTTTTTTCTTGCGAAGGTGAGTAGATTATTTATCAAAATTGCAGCTAACTTAGAACCACTTCAGTGCTAAAAGGTAGTACAAGAGTTTGTAATCCATGAATACAAAAAACGAAAAAATAAAGGGAGGGGGGA
>JBDJHY010000078.1:23922073-23934486 GCA_039654485.1 Withania somnifera
GGTTGATCTTAAATTCTAAGCAATCCCTATAATCAGCAACAATTCTTGCTGCTGCCAGGAATCGATCCCACGCCGGGTGTGAGATACACTGCAAGAGGTGGACCCGGTGACCGTTGAGCTAAGCCTCATGGACTATGATTTGCACTCTTTGTTGTAGTTGTTATGTGTCTTTGCTTGCTTTATTTATGCACTCTTAATGAAAAGAGATGAACTCATGCTATGTCAACATATGTACAAGTTCTGTCACAAGTATCCTTAAGACAATATATAGTATTTCTCTATGCCTCTGTGTTCTCTATCATGCATTATTGGCCTTGGATTTACTGGGGGAGACTAAATGCAAGAGAACTAGAATAATATAACTTGCAAGTGCTTTAACTCCGGTGTAATCCAGTTTTTCGTACCAATGTGCTTGTAATCCCTATGACGAATGGCTCTTGTTGCTTCTATTTCAGAACTTCCCAAAAAGAGGACATAAATATATAACGGAGATATAATAAGAGGACTTGTTGGCCCAAGCTACAATCTGCTAAAGAAAGAAAGGCGTGAAAAAACTCATTAATAAGTGGAAAGAAAATAAATGAGCGAACTCAAAATACTTCAGGAAAAAGTGCAGTAAAGTCAACTAAAGTGGATTGTTTGTCAACTCCACTATGAGGAAGAATACTAGATGAAATTACAGCTCCATATCAAGTTGCTATGGAATGGAACCCCAGTAGCAGCATGGAATCAGTTTTCCAGGCTGAGTGCTCTCATTCCACTCTTTTGTTCGCAATGAGGGAGAGACAGAATATATTTCAATGTATATTCTATTACAGTAGATAGTGTGATACTTTCCCAAAGTAAAAGTACAAATCTAATATAGACATCACATTTTCAATTGAATTCTTTATTATTCAATGAAGCTGCAGGATGTAATGCCGCAAATCCCAATCTTCCAAAGTGCTCTAAATTTAATCAGTTGTACTGGAACAACTACGGAGGCTCCAAAATTGGGAGGGGCTCCAGAGTTTGATATACATGAAAAACAACACATTAATTTACTTACAAAAAGAATCTAAGCTTCTCTCAGATATGAAGAAGGTCGGAGATTTGGTTCCAGCCAGCGAACCATGGCCTCCTATCTGATGGAAGGACAAAATTAAGCTCAACCATCTCTCTTGACATGTTACCGCCTTCACAGAAACCTACGAGTTTTGCCACTATCTCAGCACTCTCTTTTACGTGCTTTTCATCATGCGGATTTGTCCAAAGCTTGTTAATAAATTGCATTTTCCTCTGTTTTCCCTCCAAAGGAACTTCCCATTTTATGTACAGATAATCTCTTTCTTCAGCTGTCAGACGGCTTGTCAATCTCTTGGCAAGGAATTCCCTTTCCCTCTTCAAAGCTCTAATGCTGAATTCAATTGGAAAGTATAAAATCATCAGAGTTTGAGCAGGAGCCAGGCTTGCATCTAATAAAATAGACCATGGGGAAAGAGAGGAAAAGAAAAATACCTTGATGACAAAGAGACCGTTGGCTCATTTCCAACACGAGCCGGGGTTGCGTTTCCAAGCTCTGCCAGGTGTTGTTGTAACCATGTCAAGCGCCTGAGTTCAACTTCCAGATATATCTCATCGGCAGGGTCTCCCTTGAACAACAGATAGAACTGTGACCTATGAATAATCGAAACGTAGCAAACATCCCATAAGTCAATAATTTGTTGCCTCTGTTCCTTAAATGTGATTTGCCATGAAACTGGGGATTCTTCTGGTAGCTGATGAATATTTTCATCATCCTCTAAATTGTATCCAGCAGCTTCATTTGCTTCCAGCTCAAGCACCTACAAGAACAAATGAATAATTAAGTGAAATTGCAGAAGATAAGTATTAATTGCGGTGAAGGGATAGTTGAGAATTCCTGAAATTTTGAACAACTTCAGTTAGTGTGCCAAGCTTTTTTACCTGGCATACAAGGAGCTGCTTTTGGTATTGAAGTTTGGCCACCCGTTCTTTAAGTTCTGTCACATACGATCTTATGTTTCTGATGTTCTCTTCTGCTGCGTCCTGAAACATCTTCTGCATCTTTCTCATGTTCACCGAACTGGAACGGCGATATGGAGTGCCTTCCTTCGATGAAACATCTCCTGCATCACTTTTTGTAGGAGTCTCATTTTCTTGCATCTGAATTTCATAGGACAAATCATCCGAATCTGGAGCTCTATTTTCAATCTCACAATCTAATACTTGTCGTGCAGTTGACAGAGGAGAACAAGGAGATTTCAAGAAATTTTGCCTGTTGATACTGTTGCTCGAGGCCAATGGGAGCAATTTCTTCTTTTTTGATGGATGCTTTGCCTTTTGTGGGGTGTCATTGTTTGACCGTTGATCATTATTGCTTGGAAGAGCCATAACCAGCTTGTCTAGTGATTTCTGAACATTTTCTAGCTGTTCTTCAAGATCAGCAATTGTGCTTCCTTCTGAGTGAAGTCTGGCTATCTCTTCCTTTAGGTTGGCACTGACACTCTTATTGACAGCAACGACATCTCCAACTTCAACATCTTTGAGGACTGGCGGTACAGAACGCATTTCTCTGATCTCTGCCTGCAACTTAGCAATAGTTTCTGCAGCATCCTGGTTACCTAGCCTATGACATGCAACTTCCTTTTGCAGTACTTCCAATGCTCGATTCGCTTCATCTCCAAGCTGCTCCTGGAGATGTTCGAGTTTACGAATTTCATGCATGAGTGTAAAAGGGGCAGCCAAAGATTGCCTCATTGACTGCCTTCCCATTGTGTTCCTTGTTCTTTCACCACATACAGGTGCTTTTTCTTCAAGGTTTGGAGATGATGTGCTGGAGAATGAGAGACATTTCTTCACAATTGGACTAACAGATTCAGATGGCTTCAGTCCCTGATTCAGGGATTCAATATTTAGCAAACCTTTACTTCATTCTGAATGCCACAATACTAGAAAACTTATACAAACCTGTTCCTCCTGAAGCTTTCTGCGTAACTCGTCAACTTGAGACTGTGCAAGATCCCTTTGACACTTTAGCTCCTCGATTTCCATTTCCATCTAAAAGTGGTCAGTCAGTCAGTTAGTCAAGTAAATGTTAAGACTTAAATATTTTCTTAAGAAAATTTATCGTTAATGAACCTGTTGAATTTTCAGATCTTTCTCATTAGCTGGCTCAGGGGTGCGCAGCTCTGCTTCCAATCTGGCTACCTCCTTCTGCAGATGCTTGACAAGCTGTTTGTCGGAAACAACCTGATATAAAAAAGAAAGAGAGAGGTTCAATATTTGTGTTAAATCTTAAAAGATAAAAGAGGTACGCTCGCGATAAGGTTATAAAGGCAAGTTGCTGAGTGTACCATGTTCACTTGGGCATTGTTTGTGACTTCCTTCGCTCGGGTGGCGAAGAATAGAGTGTTGCGAGATTGTTCAACATGACTAGATGCAGGGCTGAGAGTGCATATTATCGCAGTACGAGCATTTCCACCAAGTGAATGTTGCAATATTCTTGTCAGCTTTGAGTCCCTGTAGGGTATATGACCACTCTTTTTGCCCACGCTACTTACAGGAAAAAACAACATCTATCAGAATGGTGAACTGCAGTGAAAAAATAAGTTAGCAACTGCAGTAAGCTGCTACAGATGGGCGTGTCATCAGCAAAAACAATGAGTTAACTTTTAGCACAGAACTAAAGTGTAAAAATGTTTGTCCATGCTTCACACTGCCCAGAGACTGGGATGATGAAATAAATTGAACCAAAAACTGAGCTTTCACATAATTGATTACAGACCTGAGCTTTCTAATCACGGTTGTAAGAGTCATCAAACTGAGATTGATATGGCAGCCTTCCCTTTGCCTGGCACCATCTGCATTTGTCTGTGAGGCTCTTTCGCTCCCAGCCAAATCAACAAAGTTCTGCAGCACAGAGATAATAATGATTAAGGAATCTTTATTGCTCTCAGGTATCCTCTAAAACAATCAGAGCAGAGGTTCACTTACCAAGCTTGCTACGTAAGACCTCACGCAATCAGAACTTTCGCGGAGAGTGCTTTCTATTGTCTGCATATGATAATAAGTAATAGTGGTCGGATCAGAAAAGTCAGTGCTAACGACATGATAATTTGGGAACACAAGACTTATTGAGAACTGACCAGTCGTATTATCTGGTGAGATCGTGAGCTCGTATCGTTTAAGGCGGTTTCACCAACTTGCCTCTGAGCTGCAGATTTAAGTGGTAACGTTTGAAGATGGATTCGCTGGGAAAAACTAGAGTAAAGAAATATCACTTCGAAAGAATGAAATTCTTACCCTCACAGATGCTAATTAAATGCCTCAGATGTTGGTCATTGCTTGCTGTTTCTTCCACCAGTTTCTCGACGACAGTTCCTTTCTGCAAATTAAAAAGATACCATGAGAAATTGATACAGAGAGTGAAGCCTATAAATTTGAATCCATCAATTTTAGCTCAAGTTTACCTCTGGATCATCAAGAAGCTTGAGATTTCGACCAGATTCAGAATTCAATAGGTCCCTGACATTTTCATTGTAGATCTCCAGTCCAGATATTCTTATTCTAAATTCTCTTTCTGGTGTCTATGACAATATCAAACGACCAATTTTAAAAAATAAAATCAGCAGCGGTCCAAGGATAGTGGCACTTACAAAAACTGTAAATTTTTTGTTTTATATTTCAATCTAATGGAACTAGTATAAGACATGTATTTATAGAAATTACAAGTAACAGGATCTACTTGACTTGTCATTTATCACTCATCGAGGATAACGACCATGTAAACTACATGCTTCAACTATCTCATATTATAACAACTCATATCTACTAGATCCAGTAATCCCATTTGTGACATGTTTTAAATGACCTTGAAAATTCTAACATCAAGAGCTATCAGATGACAACAGAAATGCTCAAGAATAATGAAGCTTACACTCATTATATGTGAATATATGTCGTTGACAGCTTTCTCAGTAATTCCTCTCATTGTGTAAGTCTTCCCACTGCTGGTTTGTCCATAGGCAAATATGGTTGCTGAGATCCAAAGAAGGGAAATTACTCCATGATCAAAAGGTTTTCAAAAGTTTTAGCTATTCATATAAAACCTCTCCTGAGAGAATGGGCAATAGAATTACCATTTATTCCCATCAAAGATGATAAAGCCACATTCTTTACTCCTTCCTCATACACGGCTTCAGTTATACTATCTGGACTGAATACTTTATCTGAGATAAAAGAAAATGTACATTCCCAATCAAATTTTATTGAGTTTCAATTAAGATAAGACGACAATGACAAGAACATTAAAGGCAGTGGATGTGCCATTCAATTACCAAATGTGAATGAAGCTGGTTGAGCAGCACGTTCCTGGGGTAGTGGTCTATAAATAATTGTGTGATCATCAATGCATTCCCATGCAGTATGGTCTTTGGCTGAAAGCTCCCTTTTGTTCAAAGGCCTTAATCTTACTGTTACAACGATTTTCTCCTCTCTAGCTCGATGTCCATTAGGCGTGGTTACTGGAGTCCTTTCTATCTTTGAAGCTGGAGTACCAGGAGTTCTAACCGTCATCCTGACTAGAATTAAATTAGTAGTTCCTCCAAAATGAACTCCAGCTGAAAAATGCAATGCCTGTTGAGAGGAGACTGGGATACAGGAATTCTTAAATGTCTTGATGATTTTATTGTATAAAGAACCAATTACTTATTGACACTTTGCTTGAACTTATAAATGTCCCTAAACACAGTCGATTATGGTTAGGGAAATAGTTGTCATGTTTTCCTGGCCAAGGGTGAGATAGAATAGAGGCAAATCCAAGGTTTAAGCCCGCAGGTGTAGAACACCACAACACCATGTTACTCTTTTGTGGCAATGAGTGAAAACTTGATAAAAGTTTACACATTAAAAGATTACGATTCAAATTGAGGATAGTAAGTGAGGAAACACTGCTAGCCTCTACATCCGCCCCCTGTCAAGTACTAGAGAGCTGAACCCAATTTTAAAACTTTGTTTCTGTTTATGAAGAATAAAAACACAAAAAGATAGTACCTAATTTTGTTAGTGTACCTAACATTAGTTAAATACAACAAAGAGTAAACATTCTCAAAGATCACTTAACGCAGAAAAATTAAACTGAAAAAAAAGAAGAAAGTAACTCAAGGACGTAAGTAAAGGCTCACATACAACACCCAAACGGGGTGCAAAGTACACACACATAGGAATATGTAGAACCAGGGTCAAACAATACTAAGGATGGCTGGTGAAAAACTAATAACATACACGTAACTACAGCATCAGAAGTCTCTGCTCGAGCCCTATCAGGTACGACATAGAACTAGCAGTGCTTAGCGCCTTGCTGACCCATTTCTATTCTCTCTCCTTGGTGCCTCCGGCCCCCTAACATGATCACCTGAGTCACTGACTGACCACATCTGGCTGGTGGAGGTACTGTCCGTAGAGGTTCTGCAATCTAAACTTTCGGTTAAATTACCAACACCACAGGCACTCACTGGTACTATTAGTGTAGATGCTGCTGTTGAGGTCCTCGTCTATTATACCAACTCCTAGAAGACTGTGACCAACTAAAATTGCCCTGACGACACTGTATCTTATCACTTCCCCCTTGGACCAAGTGAAAATACCTCTCCATATTATGAGCATAATCTACCACTGTTAAAAATGGCTGCCCTGAGCTAGTAATAACTCCACATTTGTCTGTAATTCTGGCCTCAATCCTTCTGTAAAGAGGCAAACCCGCTCAGTATCTGTCGATATTAATATTAAACCTATGTCTCGAATACTGTGTGAATCAGGTCTAATACTCTGTAATTGTCATCAACCCCTGCTGTAAATTAAAAAACTAAGCCCTAAGGTTATCTCAAACACTATGAGGAACATATTCATACATGATCACATCCACAAAATGATCCCACGTTATTGTTGTAGGCCCTAAGAGTCTATTCTCTCTGCATGGTCCCCACCAGGCCTTTGCCTAGCCCTCTAACTGATACCCAATAAAATCAAACCCATGTGTCTCCTTTAAGCCCAAAGTTAGCATCTTCTCCTGGCATTTTGCAATAAACTCATGCAGATCCTGTCTAGAGTTACTAGAAAATCTTGGAGGTCCCATAGGCATAAAATGATTGTGCATCTTTCAATCCTCGAAATTCATAATAGGAGCTGCATGTTGAGACTGGATCGGCAGCTGAACTAGCAATACCTCTAAGATAGGCTATGTGGGAGAAGCCATAGCTGTCGCTAGTATGACTAAACAGGAGGAGCTGGGTCATCCTGTGTCACTCCCTGGGTTGAAGTCTGACCCTCATCAAATAGGGTCCTACTGAACATAGCCATCATACACTGCCACATCTCTCTAAGTGCCTCATCCGAAGGCGTCTGAGTTTGTAATGGAGGTAGATCTGTAGGTATAGACTCTCCCACTCAGCTCTAGTCCGGCCCTGCCCTCGGGCTCTGGCTCTACCCTGGCCCCTATCTGGAGCTCTATGCGGGGGCGGGGAAGCATCATCACTTTTTGGGGCTTATTGTGTATGTACCATATGTGGAAGAATGACTTGATAAAAAACCAAAAAGCCAACGAATACCCCACACGAAACGATCAACACGAATCAACCCTATAAGAGAGCCCTATAGCCCCAAAATATAGGATACAAACATCTACATACAGATTCAAAGGATTCTATTAGACTCCTTGCCCTACAGCCAGAGATCTTTGTGAACCCAGTGTTCTGAAACCACTTTATCATGACCTAAATATCGGGTTGTGAGGGCGTCTACATTTTTCTGCAGAAAAACCTAATCCTAGCCCAGAACGAATAGCGGTGGGCCAGTAACAAGAACCCAAAAATGAAAGAAGAATAAGAAGACGAATACGAGAAGGAAAAGAAGAACAACATAAAAAAATCTTGAAATATAAAACCAAGCAGAAAAACACCCAAGACTTGGTGTCATGGCTGTAGAGCATCTACACACATGAATACAAAATATATCCCCTGGTGGGGAAAACTACAAAAATAAGTCTATCCAAGACCTAGCTAGGGTAGCCCCAACACTGAAAGGAAAAATCATCCAGTAAGGACGCCAGTTGATCACCGAATATTGTACTCGATCACGTCCATAGAAAAAACTCATACTAGTACCTACATCAAGAAAAGATGTAGAAGTATAGCATGAGTACCAAAAAAATAGGTACCCAGTAGGCATCATAGGCCAACTAGGCATCAGTAAGCATAGATAAGGTAAAGATAAATCAAAGTAAGTAGAGTTGTGGTGCATGATGAACCAACCCGAGGGGGAAACTACAATAAAAGTTAAAGGAAGTAGAGACATAGTAATAATCATCACTATATACAGTACCGGCTAGCAGGTGAAAAGATGCACTAACAGGGTAGGTTACACAAACACAGACTCGGATCATAAGCAAATCGTGCCCACATATAACGTGTACATGTTGTTCCAACATAACCAGTTTAAATAGGACCTGATAGAGTGCAATTAATATCAATAATATAGCTACTAGTATAACAATAAAGGTGATGATAAAGGTAGCCAACCATACCGAAGAATGGAGATTTGATATATTCCCTCTCTGGGATGGTCCCAAGTCAAGAGGGATGTAGAAGAAGCATGAACACTTTTTAGAAATACACCCTATCTGGGATAATCCCTTGTCAAGAGGGGTTGTAGATGCACAGACAATTACCAGTATGTTCCCTCTCTCGGATGATCTCGAATTGAGAAAAGCCCCTGGAGGACTCGAACCGCAAACTTTATATAGAAGTTCCAGAATTCTCCCTCTCTGGGATAATCTCGAATATAGAAGGACCCATGGAGGACTTGAACCACATACACTGAAACCATAAGTTGACATGCTCCTTCTCTGGGATAATCCCAAAGGGAGAAGGACCCACGAAGGACTCAAACTATATATTGCTACTCCCCCGTATATCCCTCCCTCTGAATACGATCATGGTTTAAGCATAATGACCCAGGTTGGCAGGGTCCGTGGAAAGACTTGAACCCACATGGAAAACCTAGTAACTAGCCCACCAGTAGTATAGCTATCAAGGAAAAAGTGCCAACACTAGGGCTCAATCTATCTATTATATCTCGGTGGGGCCCAAATATCACCATACAGGCACAACTTATATTATAGAAAAACACAAATAGTATCTCATATCATGGAACTCGCAAGGGGATCATCTCAAATCATGGGGTAAAATAGTGTCATACCGTGCATAGGCACAGACACCAGTAACATAAGTACATAGAACCCATTTTCTGTCAATACCTTTTCTGAACCATCGAATATATGCCAAGATCTAGCATAAAACATAGTCTCTCCTAGCCCCACCATGATCCTGAACCCCTATTAACCGCACCAGAGGTGCCATAAATTCCCATTGGCCCAAGTACACGCGTATACAGAAGATCCACAGATTTATCATAGCTTAGATAAATTCCCTATTCCCCTAAGTTCCCACTAGATCAGGGATAAAATATCACCATATCATACTTCTAGCTACCCAACATAGCCATTTTTGGCTAGGTACAATACCATCCTGGAAGGAAGTCACTATCAGTAGAGCTATAACCAGCTAAATAAGAAGTTGTAAGGCAGCGGAGTGTCCAACATAGTTGTAGCCCACTAAATATGGATCATAGGCAACCCATGTCCTAATTACATACACAATATTTCAGAAAGAATACAAATAATCAGCCTACCTAGATCGGCTCTAAAGCCACCAGCCTACATTAGGGGATAACTTCTAATATCTGATCACTAGATTAATCCCTTCCCTAACCTCACAAAGGTCCATAATCCATGTATAAAAATATGCATCAAAGGTGATACTCCTCCCCCCAGCCACACTATAGTCCAGAATTGACATGAGACATGCGGGCAGGGGCCCCAGGGTAAGTAGTTAGGCTATAAGCCAACTAAATTGGCCATAGGCCGGCTAAATAAGTATGTCGGGGCCTGAATAAGTATCCCAGTCCCAAGCTAGCTCTTTAAAATTCATATACTATACTAATACCCAATCTAAAGAAGTAGACCATAGCCTACCTAGATTCCGGTGATATCCCCAAAAAGCATATTGCAATATCAAAAATCATGTACGAAACTTAGAATCATGCAAGACTAGAAAAAATATAAATATCTTGTCAATACGAGTAAAAAAGGACATATATTACTATATAAATAGAGGGGTCAAAATCTCGGATCAAATTGGGTCCATAGACCCTAACAGCTCGAAAGTACCAAATACTTATATCAGCGTATAGAACATAACTCGTACGTTGTATTGCATCAAAATAGTGTTAAATACAAAGGTAAAATCAAATGATATAAGGCCTAAAAGTTTATATTCGATAGATAATAAAATAAGAAATAAGAAATTTCCCGATAGAATTAGGCGTAGAAGCACAAAAGTACATTTATATGGATCAAAACTATGATATAACACTTCAAAACATAAAATTTAGGATTAGGGAAGGGGAAAATTTGCCTGATACTATTTGGAAAATGAAAAAAAGGGCACTGGATAATGTTTTATAGGCACTGGTAGTTGGAGGTGCGATCACGCCCACCTAGCGCGATTGCGCTGAAGGCAGTCCCTGAGAAGTCACCGCGATCAAGGTCTTTTAGCACAATTGCGCAAAGGATCCAGGCCAGGAATTGGCGAGAACGCGCTGAAGGTTAGTGCTAAAAATTCAAAACACGTGTCCTTGAGTATGGAATGCAATCGGGTTATGACTCCGTCGACCCATATATGAAATTGTTATGAAATAAATATTTTGAACTCAAAGAAATCGACAAAAATGACATTTGGGGTGATATAAACTAAGAAATTCCCCAAAAGGCCAAAATTACAAAGAATTTACACCAAAATAATCATCAAGTACCCAACTTATCGATCCCAGCAAGCCACAAATGACTTGGGAAAGTTACAAGGATGCTCTAAATACAAAAAATTCATGAAAATATAGAAATAATTTTGACGGTCGTTACAACGTTTTCTTTTAACAAACGGTGAGAAACAGGTCTACCATTTATAGAGATGACCAGGATGTACCTAAGCAAGCTGCCCGGGGTAGAAGAGAGGTAGAGTTAAAGGATGAGGTAGACCTAGAGGGGCAACATCAACAAAGGGTCGATCTAGGGTAGTTTCACCTAAGCCTGAGATGGTTAGAGATGAGGAAAAGGTTCCTCGGGAGTATATTGAAACTCCTCTATTACAAGATACTGTGTTGAAAGTTATTGGGGGTACTTGAGATCATGACATAGGATGGTACACCCCAAGGTTTGCATACTAGGGTCAGGGCAGTGACCTAGATCAGCATGTTGTTCCAAGAGTTCATGATTCGATGGGCCAACTACCAGTAGTTCTAGTTCAGGTAGGCTAGCAACACAAGATTTAGGTTCCAGCGGAACAACCACCCCTAGTTTAGGGTCAGGTAGGACAACCACCAATTTTTCACAAAGTCCATGAGTTCTAAGTTTTGGGTTTTGGCACTGTAGGTGCACTCATAGCAGAGATGTCTGACAATCAACAAAGTAGATATGATAGGTTTCACAAGATGGACCCACCTTAATTTTAAGGTGGGGCAGAGCGAGGAACAATTTGAATCTCTCACTACTTTCCATGAGTTCCTAGAGAGTGTTGGGATGTCTAGACTCACGGTGTTAATTATAATGTACTACATCTTGGGGGGCCATTAAGGCAGTGGTGGCCCTCTTGTATTAACTATATACCTGATGGATCTACTCCTATGACTTGGGAGATGTTTTCCTGAGATTTTATGGATAGATATGTGTTCTGTAGTATGAGAGATGGGTTGCATCAGCAGTTTGATGAGTTGAGGCAGGAGGGGATGACCGTTGATGAGTATGTGTCCTGGTTTTATGAGCTATCCATACATGTTTTGGCTATCTTACCAGGTAAGAAGGAAAAGAGAGCCAGGTTCATAAAGGGGTTGAGCACTTCTCTCCAGACTTATGTATTTATATCTTTATAAATATCAGGGGCCACTTTGCATAGTGTGATTTAGGCGGCGGCGGAGGGGGGGTCGATAAAATATGTAGGGGTCAGACTGGTGACAGTAGGGGCAAGAGGCCTTATTCTCATGGTTAGTTTTCTGGTACCTCATCTAGTGGAAGAATATCCATTAGTCCCTTTCACCGATGATCACCACTTCAAGCAACTATATAGACGTCTAGTACTAGCCAGATAGTCCAGTGTGCTTTCAACCCATCACAAAGTTCTTACGGGTCTCATAAGAGGTTTTCTGGATGCGGTGGCCATTTTTGGTCTCAAAGTTCTTCTCATCAACATACAGTTCCTATGGCATGCTATAGTTGTTGTGATACTAGTCACAATTAGAGATTTTAT
>JBDJHY010000078.1:24021826-24034445 GCA_039654485.1 Withania somnifera
TTTAGCTTAATATAATGTTTATTTATTATTTAACTATATTTTTTAAAATTCTTATGTAGATGCACATGAAATGATCCTTTTAGCTGCTGCGGAGGATGAGATGAATGAACCAGACAATAGTGACAGTGATAGTGATGAGTACGACATGAATATTTGGCTTCTGCTTAGGATTAGAATGTTCTTGAACTTCGTTCAATTTAAAATGTTGTATTTTAATTAGGAGTTTGAATATTAGTAATTTAAAATATTATACTTTTAAATTTGTAGAATAGGAATCGGACTAAATCGAATTAATCGAATAAATAATTTTTGAAACTGTTTAGTTGTTAAATTAATCAAATTGAAATCCAAAGGTATTCGAATTAATCGAATTCGAATCGAAAATCGAAAATCGAAAAATCGAATCGACAAAATCGTAAATACTATTAAAAATCGAACGAGTCCAAGATTTAGATAATCGAAATCGAATCAGAATCGCAAATAATCGGTTTGAAATCGATAACATCCAGCCCTATCCTCATGTGGTAAAACCTGGAATTTCGTTTCTTTGGTGATATGAAGTTCCCAGACATTGCGGTTGATGTTGTCTTTTTCTTGCATAATCCCAATTTTTCCCACACTCTTTTTCTTAAGACTATTCCCGCTTGGGCCTTTGTAATTGGTGTGACCTGGTAGTAACTTTGTATGAATCTCTTCTTGCCACTTATTACATTACCTTTTTGTTAATACTTCTTCATTTTTAAAATAATTAGTAACTTTCAAAAAAATTATTCCAAAAGTCCTACATGATGTCAGTATTGATCTCACAAAATCAAATAGCTTTGAAAATCCTTACAACCTACATGTTTGTTGACTACATTCCTGACAGGTGTTCCCTTTGCTCATTGAGAAATTCTCAATGGATGAGCAGGCATCACTTGTTTGGCAGTTCCTTTGTAGCATTCCTGTGAATATGATGAAAAAGTTCCTTCCCTGGCTTTCATCTTCTATGTCTCCTGGTGAGCACAAGGATATGCAGAAGTGCTTGTCAATGATTATTCCGAAAGAGAAGCTTCTCCAGCAGGTTTTTTTAATGTCTAGATGCTAACTGCTACTCTGTGTGTGTGTATGTGTTTGCCTTTCTATTTTGTCCTGTATGAAACTGTGTTGTTTGCTATGCTTCTTTTCTTGTAGGTAATTTTCTCCTGGATGGAAGGTGGAAAGTGTGTCACTGCAGTTGGTGGACGTGACGTTGATGCTGAGCTGCTATACTCTGTGGATTTTAACTCTGTCACTGAAACTTGTGCATCAGGAAACGTGAAGTGTGTGTGTGAATCTTCCAGCCCTGGGAAAAGAAAATTTGGGCTAAAGGGTGATATCTTTGATACTGATTCTGGAAATCCAATTGACGAAGTATTGCATTGGCATAATGCTATTAAGAGAGAATTAGATGAAATAGCAGCAGAGGCTAGAAAAATTGAATTGGCCAGAGAATTATCTAGTTTGGCACATTTCTATGCAAGACTTCAGTTCATAGCTGAAGTATGCATATTTCACAGGTATTGATCTATGAATATTTTTATTTCACTATTTGATAGAAAGAAATTAGTCAAATCTTATGATTCTAAAAAACAAGTTTACAGTTTCATTGAAGATACTATGTATACCCTACTGTCGTTTCTATTTTTGTATCTCCATTTAAATGAAAGAGCATAAAGACATAAGTGATGAGTCTTCTTTCCCTTTCATGATTGATTTTTGTTTCATCAAATTCTATAGTGCCTCAACCTGCTAAACCTTTTTGCGTATACGATACCACATATTTATTGCTTCTTGAAACAACTATATCATTGACGCTTTTCTTGTATGGGTTTGGCCATGACATCGTGATATTTTTGTCTTTTGAGAAAGAAAAGAAATTGTTTGTTGCACATAAAGCATAGATTTTACGTGTATAGTGGTAAAGCCGATGGTTAATATGTCGCTCGATAGTCTTAAAGGGTTTAGTTGTTGAGCACAAACCATCCTTTCGATCTCTTCAGTATGCTACTATGCTGATGAGGGGCAAGAGCATTGCTGATTTCTACAACTTCGATCCAGTTTGTTAAGTATTACAGATCTTTAGTTATTTAAAAGAAAAAAGGAAAAAAAAAAAAACAGCACAAGTTTTTAGTTGGAAAACAAAACCTACGTATGTAAGGAGGTTGCAAGATACTGGTAAAGTAATTCTTTTAGGGTTCGTTTGATATGCTGGACAAGCATAAATAGTCCTGCAATAAAAAATTAGTACTGCCTTATCCCTTGTTTGGTTACTAATCCTGCGATGAGTTATTCTAGAATTAGTAATTAGTAGTGAGATGAGTTATCCGTGCCAGAGGGTGGAATAGTAGTTCTGGGATCAGTCATCCTGGGATAAAACAATGAAATTAACAAAATACCCCCAAGGTCCCTCAAACCGTTTTTCTACTAAATAAGGTGGAGGGTGTTTTTGTAAATCTAACTTCTTCTTAGAAATTCTGTAATGCATGTTATCTTTAATACAATAAAGCATGAATAAGAGATAATACCAGGATAGCTATCCCATCATAACTTGTCTTTAAACCAAACACCTTAGTCTTTAATATTTTGAAGAAGTTCGGGGAGATAATCTTGCTTCTGGTCTGACATTTTGGAACTCTGACCAACAATGAAATTATATATTCTGCACTATTGATGAATGAGATTGATGTTAGGAACTGTAATATGATTTACTAATGCTGATGAATAAAATTTTCACATCCACAATGAACCAGCTTTTTTATCCTGTCTTGAACAGAAACTTTAATCTTTAGATTTACCTTTCAGCATTGCTGAGGACAAGGTCATCTTTCCTGCTGTAGATGGAGGGCTCTCCTTTTTCCAAGAGCATGCTGAGGAAGAAAGTCAATTTAATGAGCTTCGTTGCCTGATCGAGAGCATTCAAAGCACAGAAGTCAATTCCACCTCAGCTGCTGAATTTTTCTCCAAATTATGTTCTCAGGCTGACTTAATTATTGAGACAATTAAACAACACTTTCACAATGAAGAAGTTCAGGTAGGGTGCATTATAAATTCATTGTTTTCTTGTTCAGATTATATAGTTATTATGTGTCTAAGTTTATATTTACATGACCGTATGTGAATAAAATTGGCAGGTATTAATTCCCCAAAAGCATTAAATCTCTCTGTAGGTTCAATAAGCTCCAGAGTCTGCTTACTCCATGAGTTTCATTTGGACTCGCATCTACTTTCTAGATAATCCTTTAGCTATTGCTTGCCTTCTCTCTATGTCGCAGAATATCCTTCAGAGCTAAATGGTGTCGGTATTGTCCTTCGTATAGGTTCTTCCTCTTGCCCGAAAGCATTTTACCCAGGACAGACAGAGGAAACTCTTGTACGAAAGCTTGTGTTTAATGCCGTTGAAGTTGATAGAACGAGTCTTACCCTGGCTAGTGGGAGCACTGTCTGAAGATGAAGCCAAAAATTTCTTAAAGAACTTACAGCTAGCAGGTATTACTGAATAGTTTTGTTGCTAGAGCAGTGGATATGCCAGCAGCTTTGTTTTTTCCCTGAATTATGTAATTGAATTCTGCTCTTGCAGCTTCAGAAGCTGATACTGCTTTGGTGACCTTATTATCTGGTTGGGCATGTAAAGGACGTACAGATGGTGTATGTTTGTCTTCTAGTGTCAGTGGTTGCTGCCCTGTTAAAAGGTTTGCCGACATTGAAGAATATTATACTCGAGCACCTTGTCCATGTTTTCTCTCTGTCCATTCTGATGATTCTAATAGGCCATTCAAAAGAAACCTTACTGCTCTTTGCATAAAAGATGATACATCGGACTTGTCCAATGGTGTAAATGCTTGCAATATATCTTGCAATGATCGGTCATGTCGTGTCCCAGGATTGGGAGTTAGTAATAATAATCTAGGACTAACTACTATATCCACACCAAAATCTCTTCGTTCGTTGACCTTTAGCTCTGCTGCTCCTTCTCTTGACTCAAGCCTCTTTATCTGGGAAACAGATTGTACTTCTTCTCTACCCGACCATAAAGTCCATCCCATTGACACCATATTTAAATTTCATAAAGCGATACAAAAAGATTTGGAGTATCTTGACGTTGAATCTGGTAAGCTTAATGACTGTTCTGAGACTTTCCTTCGGCAGTTCATTGGAAGATTCCGGTTGCTTTGGGGTTTGTACAGAGCCCACAGTAATGCTGAGGATGAGATAGTTTTCCCTGCACTTGAATCTAAAGAAGCACTCCACAATGTGTCTCACTCCTATATGTTGGACCATAAGCAGGAGGAGAAACTGTTCGAAGACATATCATCTGCCCTCACTGATCTTTCAGAACTTCACGAAGGGTTGAAGGAAGCATACCAGAAGGAGTCTGGAAGGAGTAATACTGAATCTACTGACCTGTATGATAGTGATCGCAAAAGAAAATACAATGAGCTTGCCACAAAGGTTCAAGGAATGTGTAAATCAATCAGAGTTAGCTTGGATCAACATATATTCAGAGAAGAACTTGAACTATGGCCACTATTTGGCAAGCATTTCTCTATGGAGGAGCAAGATATAATTGTTGGTCGTATAATCGGAAGCACAGGGGCTGAAGTACTTCAGTCAATGCTGCCTTGGGTAACTTCTGCTCTTACTCAGGATGAGCAGAATAAGATGATGGACACATTAAAGCAGGCTACAAGAAACACCATGTTCAGTGAGTGGCTCAATGAGTGTTGGAGACGAAATCCTGAAGTATCTTCACATCCTGAAGCTTTGCCGAATAGCAATACAAACAGAGGTTAGTACTATGACCTTAATTATTTCATTGTGTATGCTGCTCTTGTCTCTGAAGTTTAGTGCTTAATCTATGGCTTGACCGTTTATTTTATCTAATGGAGGTAACATCTATTCCTTAATAAGACAGGTTTTGATTCTCATGAAAGCTTGGATCAGAGTGATCGTATGTTCAAACCTGGTTGGAAAGACATTTTCCGTATGAATCAAACAGAACTTGAGTCGGAGATTAGAAAAGTTCACAGGGATTCAACTCTTGATCCAAGGAGAAAATCTTATTTAATTCAAAATCTGATGACTAGGTTTGTCTTGGTTCATACTTTTGCTACTCTTATGTATTGAATCTTGAACTGTAGATAAATAGATAGCAGACCTCAGCTTGATCATTTTCCCATGTACTCAGCCGTTGGATAGCCTCTCAGCAGAAATCACAAGCATCAACAGAAGAAATCTCTCATTGTGAAGATGTTGTAGGATGTTCACCATCTTTTCGAGATACGGAGAAGCAGATTTTTGGATGTGAACACTACAAAAGAAACTGCAAACTTCGTGCGGCTTGCTGTGGAAAATTGTTTGCGTGCAGATTCTGCCATGATGAAGTGAGCGACCATTCAATGGAGAGGTAAACTGTAGTTAAATATGCCTGGGCTTGTAGTTAGGTTCTTCATATCTCATGTTTATTCTTTTTCTAGGAAAGCAACACTAGAGATGATGTGCATGCGTTGCTTGAAAGTTCAACCAATTGGACCCAGCTGCACAACACCATCCTGCAATGGATTTTCCATGGCAAAATACTATTGCAGTATTTGCAAGTTCTTTGACGACGAGAGGTAGATGAGTCAACTCAGATTTTTGTTTTAGAGTTTGACATAATCGTGTTGCTTAAAGCCTACTTCACTCGTTTATCCTTTGTAGTGCATCTTTTAAGTCTACCTCAATTAGTGGAGGAAGAATTGCATGATCCCTTTTTGTCAGCTGATGAGATTGGAATCATCTTAGTTCTTGACAGTATCACCTGGGTGTAGTTTTATCTCTTACATAGGTCATTAAAGGGTCGTTTCGTCGGGCGGACTAGGAAAACTAATTCATGCATAGCTACTGCATCTTTTGGTTGGCTGTATAAGAAAAAAGTCTTAACTAATGCATAATACCGGCATTAAGTTATGTAGGAGTATATGTATTATTTTAAGCAGGACTGATGTGGAAAAAGAGTACGTGTATTAGCAACATGCGGATGAAGTATTTAAATATAAAATGTTCTTACAGTAGTACTCCCTGTAACATTCTGATAAAACTTTTCTGCAGAAACAGTAAATAAAGAAACAAACTTGTACTAAATATTGATGTTTTACACTAGAAACAGTGATATTACAACAAGAAATCTGAAAAACAAACACTAGTACACTGCTAACACATTAATTACATCCTAAGAATACAATACGTAAACATATTTCAGCATTTCTTGACATTTGAGAGGCTAGAAATCTCCCAGAGAATTCCCTTTTCTTTTTTTCTTTCTGAATATCCCCTTTTGAATACTCCTTGCCTGCCCTTTCGCAGAAAACACTACCCAATACATGTGTAACTGTCTCATGAGAGTTCGAAAGTCTTTAAATTCCTTCTTTTGACCTCCTGGAATAAGTTTTTATAACTTGAGGCTCATCACATTCCATGTATTATTATTTAACTCATAGACTTACAATAGTATTCACCATATAACAGTCCCTTAATTTTAATTCCCCACAACGACCTCTGTTTTATAATCCCAATAATAACTAATATTTGAACCTACCCACCCATAAATACATGTTTTACTATTTCTCTTGATCCAGGAATGGGATTGATAATGAAATAATAGAAAAGAAATGGGATGATACATTCTCTATTTCTCTGGAAAACTGATGTATGAGAACAACCAGTTTTCTTCTACTAATTACTCTTTTCTGTGTCAGGCCGGTATATCACTGTCCTTCTTGCAACCTGTGTCGTGTTGGATACGGTCTTGGAATTGATTTTTATCATTGCATGAAATGCAATTGTTGTCTGGGAAAAAGTTTGATAGAGCACAAGTGTTTGGAGAAGGCATTAGAAACAAATTGTCCCATTTGCTGTGAGTTTTTGTTTACTTCCAGTGCTACAGTTGACCTCTTCCTTGTGGGCATTACATGCACTCGGCTTGCTTTCAGGTGAAAAGTCAAATTACTTTGTACTGTATGTGCTCTCACATATATTTACTTCGACTTCTAAAGAATTTTGAGAACTGATTCACTTTATTTAAGCTTGCTTAAATTTAAGCGTGCTCTCTGCCAGGCATATGCTTCCAGTAACTACGTTTGCCCAATATGCAGCAAATCCATGGGTAATATGGCGGTAAGAGAATTTTCTAGTGATCTCCTTTGATAATTTTTTTTTAGGTTGCATTATGTGGTTAAAAAGTTTTATCACTGCTGCCTCCTTGCACGATAGGTGGCAAAGTCTGCAGTACGTGCATGTTAAAGTTGTGAAGTTTTGTGTTCTTTGTTGTTGAGTATCAGGTAATCTGAGGTTTTATGATCACTTTCCAAAGTTATCATACAGAAGCTATGAAGAGTGTCCATTTTTTGAAAATACAATTATTTTCTTTTGATTTGTGGGTTGTGCCTCTTCTCGCTGCATTTTTCTCTCCTTTTTCGTTTTCTTGATTTTCCTGGGAGGAAAGTCTCTGGGGGTTTGTTGGATGGTTTCTATTTGCTGAGCTGTCGCAACTCATAAAATTGTCCTGGAGGGGTAATTGGCACGAAGGACTTCTAAGAGAATTGGAAATTTCAAAAGTATGTATTGTGCTTGAAGTGGTGTCCTAAACTTTTCTATAAAACATTTGACCTGCCAGGTTTATTTTGGAATGCTGGATGCTCTGCTGGCTAATGAGGTTCTTCCAGAGGAGTACCAGAATCATTGGCAGGTTTGCCTTTTTAATTAACTTTTCCATTTCACTTTTTTTTTTCAGTTCTCGGAATTGCATTGGCATCTTTGGTAAGGTTTTAAGTCACGTCGTCTCGTCTCCGCTGCATCGAAGAGTACCTATGCACTATGTTGGTGGGGTGAAAAACATATATAGCGTGATTATTTTGTCATCTTCTAAGTAATTTCTTTCGTTTACTCCATAAATCTTAAAGAAGCCTCTGGGAACAGAAGAGATGGCAACCAGAGGAGTGATTTTGTTTTGTGAGTACTAGAAATGGTTGTTGTTGCGACATCAGTAGTGACATTGTCGTTATGGCTCCTCTAGCTGTCTCGAGTCTCGACATCAGTAGTGTACTTGCATCGGAAAAGAAATAATAGTACTTAATTTTGGTAACCTGCTCGGTAGTGGTTGTTATTTGGTAGTTGTTCTAATTATAATTACACTATATGTTTTGGTGCTAGGTGTTCTGTTAGAATTTGTAGCGTGATGATACTTATGTGATGAACTGTTTCTTCTTTAAATCATCCATCTAATATGACATCTCAAATACAGGATATTCTCTGCAAACACTATGAACAGAAAGTCCGGGCACCCTTCCATTGGTTATATCACAAGTGTGGGTTCTGTGGATCTTACAACACGAGAGTCATCAAAGTGCCCCCAACTGATTCTGACTGCCCTATGTGAAGCGACTGAGGGGTAAGGATTTTCTCCTCTGTTCAATGAGCTTTTGTACCTGTAAATAATGTACAGACGGCTATGCTTTTCACCCTATTGTCAATAGACTCAATACTATGCAAAAGAGGGAGTAGTTCTTGTAAACAAATATGCCTTTTGCGCTATCAAAAGCTATTTGGATTTAGTACCAGCTTATGTCCAGAGGTGGCATGTGTTAGCAACTAATTCATTAAACAAGTTTGCTAATTGCTATTTTGAGACGGCTTGCAAAAGAGTCATAGATGCGATCTATGACATAACCCATAACTCCATATACAAGTTTAATAAGAGAGGGTTGCTCAAGTGATAAGCACCCAAACTTCCAATCTTGAAGTTGAGTTTGAGTCATTAAGAGCCATTCTATTTTTTTTATTTCCTTTCACTTCTCCCTAGGAGCTCCCTCAATCTACTTGGTGATTCAAACCCACAACCTAAAGTTGAGAATTGAAGGTGTTCTCCATTCCATTTTAATTGTGGTTGTTAACTAATAGACAATCAAAATGGAACGAGTGCAGTAGACTTCAATAATGAAGGCTTTCTCAAATGACAGAAGACCGATCATAAATAGTATGACTTACTAAAAAGGCAAGACATGCCATTTGATTATACTTGCGACCACTTTCAGTTTACCAACAAGAGTACATACTACTAATTGCTAAGAGAACGTCCGATACTTCCTCAGCAGGCTAACAGTTAAAAGACCAACCAGGAGTTGTTAATTAAATCATACAAGTACATTATACAAAATACCACCACATAAATGGATCGCCAGGATGATCACGCCCGCTTCCTGTGAGTTGTTTTTTTTCATCAGAGATGGTTCTGGTTCAACGGAGCATCTGGAGCAGTTTCTTTAGATAAGTTTATATCTGCATCAGCTACTCTCATCATATTTGAGAAGCCAACCGCATTCTTCATGTTTCCTATTACATACTCGTACTGGAGAAATACGGTTATTAGTCGTTGCATCTTGCAAAATACTAAAACAAGGCATAACAAATGGTGTGGAATAGAACTTACTGCATCAACTTGTCCGCTACGGTAGCTCAAATCAATGGCTTGTTTATAGTTTTTCTGTGTCAAATCCTCAACCTAGAGGTGAAAAACAACGCCCAGATCAGTGATCACAAAAGCAGCATAAAAACGAATCCACACAATGGAAAGCAAGACCTTTTTTTGCGTCTCAATATACAGAGTTTTGAAACTGATGTCTGTCTCTGCAACTTCACTTGCAAAGGGCCCTTTGCCTCTCTGTTCAGCATTCAAGTAGAAGGTTTCAGGCATATTAGAATAGAGCAAGTAATGAAAATAAATTAATAAACCAACATCAAAAGAGACACATTAGAGTTACTCTGTAAGTAAAATTACATTATACGAATGTATTATTTCTAATCATTAAGTCAAGGTCCACAAAGCATAATACAGTGTTTACTGTGAAATTGGTATAGTTAAATTTGTATGAGCTCAAGAGCAAGCATGTAAGATTTAACTCTGTTTTATATCTGCTTACCAAAGGATAGATTAGCTATGTGAAGCCAAATATAATTAGAAGTGTAAATAAAGCACGATAAGCGAATAATTGGGTTCAGATTCGTAGGGACGCCATTCCAACAGTGTTCTTCGAGGTCTGAATCCCTTCGCCGAGAGTGAAATGCAAGTATGAAAGAAAGCTAAGAAAGACAATATAGTAATGATCAAGCTATATTGCTTCGAGTCTGTGTTGTAATGATCCTACAGAATGTTAGGAAACCACGATTATAAATAGAAAGAATAGTCGATCGCCAGCACGATGTCGGATCCAGGATCGGTTCCCTCGTACTATGCCCTAAGCACAACGACAAGCGTAACATGCGTCGTTAGTGTCAGCCGAGGTCACTTGTCACATTCCAATTTTAACGTTATTGTCCTTTACCCCTATGTTTCATGTCATCGACGTCCCTCAAAGGAGAGCTTTACCTTAGAAAAGACTTCCAACGGAAATCTCATTGGATGGCTACACGATATCGGAGCTACCTGCGAGGTGCTCCTCATCCGAGCAATCCACGTACTCTCATGCAAGCCTAAAGAGCTTTTACCCAATGCATATAGATACTTAGCACTCGTTTGGCATATAAATTTCACTTTTCTTCACACTAAATAAATAAAATAAACAGCATTGGTCATATGTCGGACTGATTTTTTGAAAATTTTGTGAACTCAGGTTCAAAAAAAAAATACTCCGTTAGCCCGTCCTTGTGCATTTCACTTTTAGATAGTTTAACTTAGGATTAAATTTAATTACCACAATAATGTGACCTTACAAATGAGGTCATCAAAATTTTTTTGTCCACAATACCTTAACCCTGCCTTCTGCAAACTAATCAAAATCTTGAATAATTTACCTGTTTCAATTTGTTTGGTGATTTCGACCCGACATAAAGTATTAAAAAATAAATATAATTTTTAAAATTTTGTTATATCAAACTAATATAGTGTTTGGCCATAGGTTTTTTTAAAATTTTTAGGCAGCTCATTTTTTGGTGAGTTTTGGTTGAAATATGGCCATAAGTTTTGGGAAACATATTTTTTATCATAAAAATATCAAAAACCACATTTTTCTAGTTCCCGGATCTTTAAATTTTTGTCAAGATTGTCTTAAAAAGTATGACCAAATACTTTTTGCTAAGTTTTTTTTTTTCTTTCAAAAATTACTTAACTTTTTATAGCCAAATAAATCTAAAAATACATAAAATGTACCAGGATATTCTTCTGAAAAGTTAAAATTAGTTTTTTCTTAAGAATAAAAAGAGATTTTCTTTTTGCAAGGGGATAAAAAGAAGAAAATAAAAGTAGTTATGTCAATGTCGCATGTGATGTTAAAGAATATGTTTTACCGGACTATGAATAAAGTAGAGTGAGAGAAATTAGAAGGGACACAGGATCGATGGAGGAAGGGGAAGAGTTTATAAGATAATTTTATGGAGCTGGAAAGCATAAAGAATCAAACATGACGAAAATGACAATGTTATTAAGGTTGAAAAATGAAGGGCAAAAAAGAGTGTGTGTATATATACAGAACCTCATTCTCTGATACTTTGTTAGTAGCTTTAATAACCTTCTTCTTCCTCCTCTTTGTGATTGGCGACTCATGGGCGGCCATTTGAGGAACCAATTTCTTCTTCCTTTTCATTCCTTGTATCGGTTTTATCATGCTTTTAGCTTCAGCTATCCGCTTACTCACACGGATCGGTTCAATAGCTTTTGCGTTTCTCACCATTGCTGATCTCAAAAAAGTGAATTCTCTTTTGATTTCCAATTTCTCACAACAAAATTGAAAGCTGGGTGCGTTTAACGACGCTGATGACAAAAGCTGTTTTTTTCGTGCAGAGCTGGGTTCGTTTAACGAGACTGATGACAATTGCATGTATTTTAATTAATTTTATTAAATATCTATTATCTCTTTAATTAGTATTATGTATTGAATAATTTTATTCACCGATGACATATAGCTACTTTTAGAGAGAGTTGTTTTTTTGATAAGAAATTTTTAAGTTTTTACACGTAAAAAATATTTTATTTTTATACATAAAATATTTTTAAAAAATTATGTTATAAAAAATAAGAGATTCTATTTTCTTCTATATATGATATTCAATTCCCGCATATAAGTTGAAAAAATTGATAACCAATTGTAGCAAGGGTCAGGTACTGGTAACGACAGTGGTGATAACATTAACGAAAGAATATAAATATCATTGATTGAAAAGAGAAAATAAAAAAGAAGAGAGGGATACAAAAGAATGGAAGCTAATAGTATAATGAGAAACCTTAAACCCTAAAACAATACAAAGAATATTTATATAGCCTAGACTAAACTAAATAAGGAAAAGCTAAATAAGGAAAAACTATACTAAGGCATAATAACCATATATAGGCTAGACTAATCTAAATAAGGAAAAACTAAATAAGGAAAAGACTATACTAAGACATAATAACTATTTTAACATCTCCCCCAAACTTATGATACGACAATAATAAGCATCAAGAGTTTGTCGATCAAAAAATAAAAACACGAGGAGGATAATGATTTGGTAAACAAATCTGCAAGTTGTAAGGAAGAAGAAACAACAGGCCAGGGTGCCAATCTGAAGATGATGGCAAGTAATATGGCAGTCA
>JBDJHY010000078.1:24117817-24147202 GCA_039654485.1 Withania somnifera
TTATATCAATCCCTAGGGAAGCCAAATCACATAGTTTGGATGTAAAAAGGTTGGGTAAATAACTAGAATATCCTTGGAAAGATTGAACTGAAATCTGATGCAAGCACTTCAAGAGTGGACCTACGACTCGAGAAGTGAAATCCACGTAGTAGCTTGAGTCATGGTACTGGGGTATGGATACAATAATTTGACTGATACCTGATGTGTGCACACAATGTATCATGATTCCCACTTCACGACTTGTGAAGTGAATCGTGGTTTGGGGACCTCTTTTGATGGTCTTCTGTACTTGGATCGTGGTTTCTATTTCATAAGTTGTGGTATGACTAGTGGGATCTGGGTCTGATTTTTCAACCATTTATCAGGCTTCTCATTAGTTACAGTATGACTCGTAAAGTAAGTTTCACAATTTGTAACCCATGTCCTGGTGACCTTGGGCTGCATTACCAAATTTTTCTAAGTTAAGTTCTAATTTTCTTAGCCCGAGTCAAGTATGGGTATTACAATATCTCCCCCACCCCTTTGAGATCATTCATCCTCGAATGAAGTCTAAATATGAGTCTAGAGTGAATCTGACTGACTGAGTACGAAGATTATCATGAATAAGATATTGAATGATCGAATTAACTGCTGAACTAATCTGGAGTGGGCTACTAATTGAGCTAGACTGATCTTTTTGGACTCAAAAAATATAGCATGAATTCATATAATGAGACTCATGCAACTCTAACATACAACATGATACCTGACAAAAGTGTTTAGTTAAACCGAGAGTATGATTACCTCAGATTGAGTTGGGACTAATAGGAAACAAGTAAGGAAATTTGGTCATCATGTCCTCCTATGATTCCCATAAAGCTTCCTCAACTAATTGGTTTCTCCATAAGACTTTAACATATACAACTTCCTAATCAAGGATATGTGGAAGAACGGGTTCACTGCAGCTAAATCTATTTGAAAGTTTAACTTATAGGCAACACTACCGACACTCCTCAAAATATGATATGGGCTAATATAGTGAAGAATAATCTTCCTCTTTCTACCAAAACTCATGAATCCCTTCATTAGATATACTTTAAATAAAGACCAATAGAGAATATAGGATTTAAACATTTATAACCATCCCAAAAAAGCCAAAAGTACTAAGGATTGGGTTTTAAAGAGTGGAGAATATCCAAAGTACTTGTAATAAAATCAGGATTAAGCTAAAATGAAATATTTTCATGGATTGGTTGACTTTCTGTCAATCTAGTTGATGGTCCATCAAAACATACTGCTTAATAGTGATTTACTAAAATGGTTGTAAATTTCTATGCTAGATTGGAATTGACGAACAATTTGTTGAGTTAGAAACTAGACTTTTAGATCGTTTTTTATAGGTAATAGGTCACATAACTCCTTATAGATTAGGAGATACGATAATTTGAAGTTGACACTTAAAAGAACTTATATGAAAATTCAATTAATGAGAAATTTTTCAATTCGGCTTTATGTTAGGAGTTCAATACGACCTTAATTCACAACCAACACTATTCAGGCACTTAGAAATTTATATTACCACAAAGGATAAAGTAATAATTTATTGGGTCAAATTCGACGGAGTATATTTTAAGAAAAAAAATTCTAAAATCTTTATTAATATAAAGCAACATCCAGAACAAATTTTAAGGTGTTACACAACATGGCTCAAGAAGGCAACTGACCTCAACCAAAATTCACACATAGAGAATTGGTATAGAGCTAACGGTCTGTAAGAGTTTGGAAAACTCTAAGATGGTTTTCATGCTCTTCATTACTTCTAGAGTAAACTAAAATATTATTAATACAGACTATCATAAATAGGTCCAAGTACTTCTTAGACACGCTGTTCATTAGGTCCATGAAAGTTGAAGGAGAATTAGTCAAACCAAAGGACATGACCATAAACTCGAAGTTACCATAACGAGTTCTGAAAATTGTATTAGGTATGCCTCCTTCCGAATCGTGAGTTAATGGTAACCTGACTAGAGATTGATATTGGAAACATTACTAGCAATCTGAAGTTGATGGAATAAGTCATCAATCCTGGGGATAAGATATTTATTATTTATTCTGACTATGTTCAGATGACGATAGTCTATGTACATTCTAAGGGAACCATATTTCTTTCACATCAATATTATACTGGCACACCATGGAGACAGTTTTTGGCGGCTTTCACTTTCAAGACAATTCACCGCCTATGTGCCCTTTACGCCCAGATCTATTGTACGCCATAACCATCCACCCTCACCAAGCCTTTCCCCAAGTAGGTGGATACCTAAAGGGTCCAGGAAAAAAAAATTCCAAGGAATCCAATAAAGAGCAAAATTGTGGGACATCAAAAGCGATAAGAAGGCTCCTCGCCTACCGACTTGAGACATTTTAGCTTTTTCTCCAGCCTGAAAAAAGCAGCAAACTCTAGAAGTTAGGGCTTTATTCATATTTGGACAGTGCAAAGGCTGAAGAGAGTTTGACTGCAAGACTCACCCGTCAACGGGCATGGCGAGCTCCCATAGTTTGATGGGCGTAGAACTCAATAAAAGCATGATAGCAGAATAGGTAGTGGGGAATTATTACTTTTTTGTTGTTATTGATAGAGTGGTATTCTCTGCCCCTATCAAATAAAGTAAAGGGGAGAACTGGAAGAGAGAAGGAAAAAAATCAAATGCATCCTCGAAATCGCGGTGCTTGTGTAGGTTTTTCGAGCCTCAAAAAAGGAAAATTTTGATTTCATAAGATTTTGGTGGGTATTAGCCCATGTATTCTTCTAGAATATGGGGTTTTGGTTATTTTTATCCATAAGGACCTGATAAACGATGGTGAATGCATCCCCGGGGATCATGGTGCTCGTATAGGTTTTTCCAGGCCTTAAAATAGGAAATTTTTTATTTCATAGAGTTTCGGTGGGTATTAGTCTACAATTTTTTTGTAATATCGAAAATAATTCTCAATGTAAAAACATAAAGCCAACTTTCTCTATCACTTTGATGAACCTCTTTCCACATGTTCTCGCTCATTCTATATTTATTTAAAATTTAAATTGTTTAATGGAATGGTTAGTTATAACTAATGAGACAGTCCTCCGCTTTCAGGAGAAAATGAAGATAAAAAATGGGTATTAGTGTTTGTTCAATTATAAAATAAAGATCGCATTAGCGACAGTTTCATTAGATATCTTACAACTAAAATCCACTCCTAGACCGCCTAATATAAGACCTGATCCTAGAAAGACTAATAACAACTACACCAAGGTATTTGTTAGATCCTTGATGTATCAGACTTGACCCTTTATTTCATAGCATGCCTGTCGGCACAATAAAAGAATGAGAAAGCTAATCTGTTTTTATAGGGGCACCCCATGGAGACACACTGATCCAGATGAACCTCTTATCTAGAAGGTCTGCTAATCCTTAAGCTCTTCAAGTTCTGAAGGATCCATTCTATATGAAAAAATATAAATAGGATGAGTACCTTAAATAAGGTCTAATTCGAAATTTATCTCCCTAGCAAGATAGACTTCGGGTAGATCCTCTAGAAAGACATCTGAAAATCCATTAACTATAGGAACTGACTGAATGTTGGGGGATTCAAAGTCCTTAAACAGGACTAAGTGGTACATAAACTCCTTAAAGATCATCTTGCGAGCTTTCAAATAAATAATGAAATGACTTTTCAGGACAACTACACTACCCTCCCACTCGAGGATTGGCTTATAAGGAAATTGGAAATGGAAAAATCAAGTCCTATAGTAAACTGGGGCATTACATGTAATGAAGTTAATCCACGCTAAGAATGACATTGAACTCTACCATATGCAACTTTATGATATCAGCTGGACAACTTTAGTAAGGATTGACACTTGGAAACTCTGGTAAACTTTTTTAGCTATGATGGAGTCACCAACCGGCATAGAAACAGAGAAAGGATCTGAAAAACTCTAAAGACTAACTTCAAACTGACTAGCCACAAAAAGGAAAACAAAGGATAGGGTAGCTCCATGGTCTAAAAAGGCATAAATATCAATGAAGTTGCAACAGACCCAAAGCTCCTAATCCTGTCTTGAGCTTAATGCATACAACTAATTTTATCACTGGCCTCTACCAATTCTAGAGGATACACCCTACTGAATAGGGTAAGTTGTTGGTGCTTCTATAGAAGATGTAGCTTAAGATCTATTTCCACCCTATATAATTGTAGGATAATTTCTGAGCTTATGACCTAGCTTACCACACCCGTACAAACCCGTAGAAACTCCTCAAAGGATAATCCTAAAGTCTGTGACAAACCTTTCCACACCCAAAACATCCTTCCTAACCATTTATACACTCCCTGGGATGGTTCCTACCACACTTAGCACAAGCAGGGAAAGTACGCCCACCTGTGGTACTACCTTGTGGGACTGACTTAGCTTATCTGCTTTAACGATTCTGTGAAGGTATGAAATTTTGGTAAGAGGCACTGGAGGATGAATGAGCTTGAGCCCTAAAATTTTTTTGGTGCTATTATAATTTGTGCTCTCAATAATACTTAGGCTAGCTGAATTCACATTGGACAGTCTTTGCCTTTTTTTATTTTTGTAGCTCTCTCTCAGCTTGGGCTTGTCATGCGCTATCTGCTCTAGGCGAATCATCAACTATTTTATGTTTATATCATTATTAAGTATGGATTTTCTCCCTTCCATCATCAAATGAGTTGAAAGACTGAAAATAATGACAGGAAAATTAAAAACAAACATACTCATATAGTTGTGCATATTAGCAACCATCTCCATAGCATACCTAGACAACTGAATAAATCTCATTCGATACTCAGTAATAGATATGTAACCCTACTTTAAATTTAATATCCCTCAAATCTTTGCCTCCATCTTCTCTCTCGGGAAAATGGCTTAGAAAAGCCTCTTCAAACTCAGCCCATGAAGGAGGGGTTGCACCTGCTACCCTACTATTCCTTTACTAATCATCCCAAGACCTAGAAATCTACTTTAGCTGATAATTTGTAAGGTCCACTCTATCCACATTCATCACTCTCATCACATCACATATCTGGCGAACCTCCTCTATGAAATTCTTTGAATCCTCTGCCAATATGGAACCCTAAACCTCTGGAGAGTGCATTTGAAGGAACTTCCTCACTCTGACAACACCAGCCTTGAGAGCAGTTGGCTAGACTACTGGAGCTTCCATCTCCAATTGGTCCTTGCAGTGACAGTATGGGCTAGCAAATGAATTGAATTCCTGAATTCAACTGTGGTGATACTGTCCGACTAAGGCTCTGGAACAAGCTGAACTGGAACTAAAAGATCCTGATCTGGATGGGCTTAATTCCTGGCCTAGCGGGCTGGTTGCCTACAGACAGGTGGTCTTATGGGAGAGATGATCTAAAATGCATAAAATACGAGTTAGAAAATATTATTGGAGTTAACATCCACCGCATGAAGTAAGATATGAATAGAGGAAAACTTTCCTAAATGTTAGGTAGCCTCTTTATTATAATTGTGACGCACTTCACACCTATAAAGACTCTACAAAACACTAATTTTTAAAAATCCTAGGACACTTAAATCTATTGGTCTGATCCCAAGTGTTTTATTCCCTGGTCCTGCATTCTGAACACGAAAGGCATCTAAAACCACGAGGTGGCCCAAATTACCCTTAAATCTAGCATACATCTACTCACACATACACTCAGTGGAAGCAAGGTATAATAAACTCAAATATGGGCATCTCACATGAATTAAATAAATATAAGTGCTTGAGAAAATACAAAATCTAAACCACAAGTTTACAATATCTGTCTGAAAGTTACTAACAAAACTGAATAACTTTAGTTGCTAGGATAAGTCCTTAGCTAGACTTAACAAAATCTACTAAGTCTAGTATATTTATTATAAAAGAACATATTATTAAATAAGTTTGTTCCTTGAAATTCACTAAAGATGAACTGGACTGTAGGATCTGGTCAACCGTGAGCACAGGGATGGCTAGCCTGATCTACATTTATTAACAATGCATGTATAGAATATGCATCAGTTAGTGGAATGTACTGGTATACAGGAAGCAACATGAAACAATATATAAACTCAAGTTAAGATAAGGATATGAATGTAAACTATCCCATGCATGAAAAAGTCTTACAATGAGCTATTACCTTAATAAGCAATAATATGCAAGATTGACAACTTTATTTAAAACTTCAACTTGGAAGAATATAAATAAAACTCAAGTAAATGTCTCACAATTTTTTAGTTTTAACAAGGTAAGTAAACACCTAACTAAAACCTTTTAAGTGCAAAAACCTGAACAACAATGGGAGTTTCTATAACCGATAGTAAATTATATGAGCAAACATGGATTCTGGCCGGCGTCTCGGCTGATTGATAAAGTTTTGGACAAGCTCTACTTATTAGATCTACTATGCTTCACATCATTCCTAATTAGACCATCATATCCTACGATGACATATAGTTTATGGGATAAGAGTTCTTGAAACCGAATCCACTCGGTGCTAATACGACTCCAAAAAATAAAACTAAATCTACTCCTGATTCTGACCTTGACCAATGAAAAATATTTTATATAATCATCTAACCATTGAAATATGTCTTAGTCTCTTTGGGTAGAATAATTGTCTAATTGACATTGTTATCATTCTTTAATTATCATATTCTCTCGTCCTGGAACTGTAATTTAGGTAACTGAAATATCTTTTAAAATCACTGACTCTGAACTAGGCTTAAATCTTTGTAAAGCCAAATCATCAAGCAGTTATCATGAGCATTTAACTAATACTGTAAAACAGTCTTAGACCTTGTAAAACTGACAATCATGAATATTAACCATAAATTTTTATTTTTACCCAACAGTTATGACATGAAGACTTCATCGAACTAACAAACTGACATGGAACTTGGATCTCAATTTACAAGAACAAGAAACTTCATGGAACAACAAGTAACATGAAAAATCAGCAATAACAATCAAGGAATATGCAAAAGAAATAACTTCATCATCTATAAATAATTAGGATCAAGATTGGAATTCAAATCCATAACTTTAAAACTAACTCTGAGAAAATGTGGACACAAGAGTAGAAGGCAATTTTTGTTGAAGTCCTATATATTAAAGCCGTAGCATTGAGTTTGCTAATTTTTTTTGAGCAATTTGAAGAACCCTAGGTTGGTTTGTGGAGATAATAATCGATGTCGCTGTCTAAATTTGAGAAAATGCGAGAATGATAGATTTTATGTATTTATATAAACCCCTAGAAAAGACAAACCGGCATAACTTTGATGTGAAAAGTTGGGGAAATTACTAAAATGTCATTGGAAAAACTAAACAGAAATTTGTCACGGGCATTTCACAAGTGGACCTATAACTCGTGAAGTAAAATCCACGGCTCGTAGCTCAAGTCATGGTACTGAGGTCTAGCACTGGAATTTGACTAACACCTTATGAGTGTACACCATAAGTCATGATTCTAACTTCACGACTCGCGAAGTCGCTCATGGTCTGGGACCTATTTTGATGGTTTTCTATACTTGGACACAACAAGTCAACAGTACGAACCATGGTTTTCATTTAACGAGTTATGGTACGACTCACAGGAACTAAGCCTGACTTTTCAACCTTCTGTTAGGCTTCCTAGGAGTTGATAGTACGACTCTTGAAATGACTTTCACGAGTCGTGACCCAACTCTTGTTGACTCGGGACTGCATTATCAATTTTTCTGAGTTAAATTCTAATTTTATAAGCCCGAATCAAGTATAGGGTATTACAGAAGAAGTATATAAGAAAAGAGAAAATACAAGTAAAACAACGCCTAGAAAAAAAAATTCATGCCATGTGCAAGGACTGGGTAGGGTTTTGAGGAATGACAGTTCTATAAGCCCCAAAAGTGTGATGATTCAAGAAAAAGAAAAAATTAATATGAGATTATATGTAAAGTGCAAAAAGAGTTAATATTGAACTTAAATGGAAGGACACTCATTCAGATGACACACCTATGAATCGAGGTAGTCATACTAATAGCCTCGAGACCAGCCAGCCTATAGCCCGAGAGTTTATGAGAACATGATAACTAAGCCTATTGGCAGAGTTTGTGGATAAAGAAAGAAATTGTTCTTGGTAAATAAAGGCTCATCCCGCCGCGGGGAAAGTTTTTTTTATTACTTTTTTTCTCCCAAACAAGATTATGCAGTTGAAAAATGAAGGGACTATCTAGATTGAACAAAAATTACTCGACTTAGATTGGGCCAACAAGGATAAGGATGAGTTGGGTATTCGTGAAGTTCTGATTGAAGCAACGCCATGTCAACAAGGCGAGGAAAAAGATTGCCCGAGATGAAAAGGAAGATGCCTAAAGTAAAACAAAGAACTCGAAAGTACAAAAGACAATCATGATAGAAAATAGTGCACGAGATGGCACGAATTTCATTAATCAGATAAAAATAGTGACAGCTTACAAGATCCAACAAAGAGGATGATATGTGAAAGAATATAAGATCTAGAGCAGCAACTGACATTGCTGCTTCAAGTGTACAACGCCAGATGTGGTATTCTCCAACACCTAAAAGATAGGTGCCCAAGGGAATATAGACACATGATTGGTCGATGTTATTCTTTAGTTATCCTATAAATAGGCACCTTCGTCCCAATTGTAGAAAGGATAGTTATTACGCATTAGCTTAGTTATTAAACTTTAACTTTCTTGCTCATTATTTCCGCCTCGCTCTATTGTAAAGGCCGAACTCGGACTCTCATGGCAGAACATCAATAAAAATTATTCTCTCGGCGACTCGCTTAGATTTTCTCCTTATTTATGTTTGTTTACTTTACTCGTTTGTTCACTTACGTTGATTGCTCTTTTTACAATCGTTTTATTGTTAATCTCAAGCTGAAATCATAATGTGTGCTCTGATTTACGTATAGATTCAACCGTATAAAAATGACGGTAAATAAAAAGTCCTCAATGCAAAATAATATGTTGAGGAAGCTAGATTTAGTGAAGTTGATATGCTTAGCATCCAAAACAAGATATTAATAAATACACAAAGCTAATACAAACATTATACTTTTCTGTACGTTCTAGAAACGATCCCAAAGTGATGTAATGAAATTTATTAGTGTGTGACAAGTTACAATTGCAAAAACAGTGCAACAACTTTATTAAGAATTACTCTAACGGCTGTTGTATACCAAATTTGGTTGGAAAGAAACTAGACTATGTTCAATGACAGAAGAAGTTCCTATGGCAATTTGTGAAGCTGATGATCATTCAAGAATCTTTGCCACAGCTAACATGAAATTCAAATTATATAGAGGGCTTAGGGTTCATTTTGGTACAAAATAAGGTGGAATATTTTAAGATTAAGCCTGAAATTATATTTATATTATATTTGATAGACGATATAGCTTTATATTGGAATATCCCACCGTCAAACACAATATAAATTAGTCCTAGGATATCTGATCACCAAATCCAGTTTAGCTAGAATTAGTTTATCTATCTCCAAATTAGGATAAATTACTCCAAAAGTTTAATCTCAAAACTATACTATTTCAAAGTAATTTAGTTTACATAATAAACTACACCTTATTGTTCGTATATTGGGATCATAGTTAGAATGGTAGGACAATTTTGATCAGAGTAATCCGGTAAATTGTAATTTTATCAATTTGGCCAAAATTTCTCTGTTTTCCTATAAGGTAATTATGGACCCTCAATCAAAGGTTAAACTTGTCAATTCAAGCTGTAGTAAAAGGGGTGTCTCCCTAAAAGGGACAGTAGTCAAAAAGTACTACTTCTTTATACCCCTTGCATGAAAACACAATACAAAAAGCCAGTAACTGCATTAAATTCTTCATCCAAAGTTAAAAGAAACCTTGAATAAATCCAAAAAGAATAAGAACATATTTTTGAAATGACTTGAAGGAGAATTATAGGGATTAGCAAACAGGGAGGGGGGGGTGTGTGTTATGGAGGGGTGGCAGAGAAGGAATGATGGATATTCCTGCTGATTGCAGAGAATGGAATGATGTAAAATTGGAAGTCTCAAAGAAGAGAGAGTCAGAAAGACTTTCACAATAACTCCAAATTTAATTTTTACCAGAGGTTCTTGTCTTATTACTTCATGTATCCAAATTTATGAGATACCAAAATTTGACATAATTTTTTTGACAGTAATAATTTACTTAACTAATCTTTTTCTGCTAATACTATTGGAGTTGATTTGTGTTTGAGTAAACTTTCAAAAAGTGTTTTTTAGGGAGAATTCATTCTTTTAACTTTTGAAAAATAATTTTTCGTATTAACAAAAACTGACTTAACAAGATAAGAAGCCTAAAATCAGCTTTAAAAAACAAGTTTTATTTTTTTATTCTTTTGAAAAAAAAAAGACCATTATATATATTTTTATTTAAAGTGTATTTTTCTAGCTCTTTATAAAATTGAAATCATATTCTCTAGTTAATACATTTAAATCGATAGATTTTAATAGTAACTAAATAAGAATATATATTTATGAACTAAACAATAACATTTTTTCAAGAAAAACTATAAAATAAACTTAGAATAATAAGATCCGGCCAAAAAAATGTTATGTTAAATGATATAGAAATATAGTGTTACACTTTTAATATAATAATTGTTTATTGTAATTCTTGAAACTTTAACGAAGATACTAAAAAAGAAAAATTTATTCTTTTGTAACTTGTAACCAATTGTGACTCGGTAAGTCTTGAAGGAGAGATCTCTCTATTGAAAATAAATATAAGGTGATAATAACATAGAAGCAAATTGTTAGGAGATAAACGTGGAAATCCAATTTATTCAAAACAAAAGGTTCCCATATTAAAATAAAAAACTATTTTACTTCCTTCTCAATAACTGTTATAAAAATTTAAAAGTACATACAATTTCTTCAATAATATGTATAAGCACATCTCAAGAAAAAGTGAGAGCTCCAAAAATTGGAACCCTCAAGTTATTATTTTAGTTACCTTGTGATTAAGTCGAACAGATCCTGATTGGCCGATCCTTTTGATCCCGAAACAAAGAGAGTTCGGCTGTTTGTGTTGGCGATTTTTGATGTGAATTCAGTGGGTCGTCCTTCTACACTTCTTCACTACTCATACGGGCTTGACGGAGTCTTGCTGTATTGAGGGAATGCTAGGTTAGCCGAAAATCAAAGTTTATCCGGTCCCTAAAAAATTTGCTTTGTTTTAAAAAATCGTCGATATGTGGGGTGATTGAACCGACTCATCTACACCTCATCTTTGAAAACAAGTTGCACTCCTACGTGAGGAGGGGGGAAATGAAAGTAAAAACCACGTGTCTGGATGAAAGAGCGCGCTTTGAGGGAAGAGGGGAAGAAAAACTATAGAAAGGCTAAGTGAAGTACTTAGGACTTCTTTAACATTCTTCGTTCCTCTTCTTGCCTGCATGCTCTAAGGGATCTAAAGTAGGTTTATGTTTAGCAACAGAAAGAGGTGAGGTTTTGTTTTCTTATTGCTCCGTGGGAATATTTTCGAGGCTAATTCACACGAAAGGGAACGAGGAATTCTCAATAAAAAAGGTGCTCTCTGAACCGAACGTGAAAGTAGTTTTCCATCAGACACAGAAGTATTTATGTCTTCATAAAAGATATTGTCGAATTACATGAAATCTTTAAAATTATATCTTTTTATATAAAAAAAAAGATATATTTGGATTTTTGAAACTTAGACCAAATAAACTAGAATCACTTACTAATACTTTGTCTATGCTAAATTTTGAACACAAATATTTAAGATTTTCACCTATTGACCATTGGATGCTCTATGAATGCTTTTCTCTTGTAACTCTAAGGTAGGGCAATCGATTGGCAGTGGGAGTAGACACAGAGAGCAATTTTTTCTGCCATAGCCATAGGTCATAGGAGTCACCACTCTATATTCTAGGCTATTGTCAATATTGACTTTGAAAAGAGTTATTCTGATCAAATATTTATAGGGATGATAATGGTGGATCCAACTATACCTTTGCTGATTTTCTTTTTGAAAAGTTACAGTGTCTAAGTCAGTTTGTGTGTATTCTGATTAATTTTACCTCTCACTAACAGTAGAAAATCTCACCCATTAAGATCATGATAAATAAAATAAAAAATCACCTAGTAATTTAATCTTTAATGAGTTTGAAGCATAAGATTTTATGATGCTCTGCAGATTTCATTGACCATTAGGTACATGCTACAATACATCCAAGTATACATTATTTGCGAAATTTGAAGAAAAAGTCTAAATCATTCAACCAAAACACACAATATCTAAACAAAACTTTAAAAACTTTCTACAAGTTTGAGGAGGAAAAAAGGAGTCTTAAGTCATTGTACAACAGTTTTGAACAAGAAATTGCAGCTTCAAACAAAGAAGACTACTGTCTTTTGATTTTGAATTCAAATAGTCCCAAAACGTGAAATGTTGAAGCTAACTAGGTTTAACAAAACTCCAAATCTTGTCCAAGTTTTTAGAGTACTTTTATTCATTTAATTTCTTGAGACAGAGAAACTATTAGATATGTGAAATTTATAAAGCCTAACTTTGAATTCATGCAGGTAAAACTCAAAAAAAACAACATACCTTGTGAGAATCTTTTCAAGGTTCGAACCAATTAACATTAAATTAGTATGTTAAATCATGCAATTCAATGCTCGAAATCCACGATTCTGAATTCGTGCATTTAAAAACTCCATTAGAGAGAAAATGTTAATTCCCTGTGAGAGAATCTTTCCTGTTCTTATAATTAACGTCAAATTGTTACAATGAATCATGCATTTCCATCTAATAACATTGTTTCTGTTACTCTTTATGATGCTCAACCACGTTCTTAGCTTTATTTGAGATGTCATTTTAGCTTTGAGGTAGTGGAAATTAATTCACACACTCACCAAACGATTAAGTTCAGAATGGTAATAATGATGTATAGTTAAAAGAGTGAAATCATAATAGTGGTTAATAGCATGATATGATCAGTTAATACTCTCTAGTGATCTTTGAATTAGTTCATTTAATGACAAGATCATCTACATATTATTATTATGATGAGGGGTGAGTGTCCCCATCTCCAATCAACCACTTTGATAGTGATTATTAATAATCAAATGAAGTGCATCCATATCATTCTCAATCTCTTAATATGTCTTATCCGTGTCCCTTTTCCCAAAACTTTATTTTAACTCAATACTACCAAATAATACTATACTTTCTATTACTATATAGCTTTAAATACTACTGTCTGTCTATACCTTCTTGTCTATCTACCTCCCCCACCCCACCCCCCACCCCCCCTTTTTTTTTTCCTAATTAAAGTTAGAAATACATATCTAAATTTATGCTGATCTTTATACTCTGAATCTGTTACTAATTCTTTTCTTTATTAAAGAGGGGAGAATTATATTTTATTTATGTAGGAAAAGGGAGCAGCCCACCAAACTACTGCTCCTTTACTTGACCATGACATTCTAATTATAAAATAATTTTAAAAAATTGTTCCTTTTCCCTTTTTCATCTTTTGGGTCGAGTAATAGCCTATTTCATCAAACTTTTAAGAATCAGAAGTGCTTATTTTAAAAAATTAAAATGTTTTTGTCATGCTATTAGAAAAAAGAAGAAGGCATTTTTAAGTAATATTTAGAAACTAAAAATATTTCCATAACAGTTTTAGAACATTAGCCAAGCATAATGTACTGTTTTAATATTAATAAAAGTGTTTTTAAAAATTGATTAATCGAACGTAAATTACTAGTCTTACAAAAATATTCGTTGAATAATACTTTGATTTCAAAAACTTAACCGGGGAATAAATAAATTACAAATAATTTGCTGATCGGAAGCCAATGCCAGAAAGTGGGTCCCAGTGTAGTTGGATATATCTCCTGAATACTGGGTCCAGCACGGGGAACAAAACCATAGAAGCTTACGATTCCACGTGGCCTCTAAAAATGCTTCACTTAATGAAAAAGCAAAATTAAGTAAATAAAATTCACACTTCGTGCTCTCTCTCTCTCTATATATATAGCAGTCATCACAAAAATCAATTATCACCCTAACACACACACAACTAAGCATCCTTCCTAAGGACAACTCTATTTTCCTTAATACACACAAATGGCTGATCATCAATTCACTTCAGATATACAGAATTTTATTACTACTTCACCATTTCCCTTATTAAATTTCGATTCGAGTATTGATTTCATGAACCAATTCCCAGATATGATGACCATTCCATGTTCCTCAAATATATCATGTTTCAATTTACAAAGCTCAATGGAATTTTCTCATGAAAATGTTTTCACTCAAGTAGCTGAGTTCCCTGGAAGTTTACAAGAAATTTTTCAAGGAAATTCTCAACAAGAAAGCAAAAAAGAGGAAATTAATGAAAGCAAAAAAAGGAAACAAATTGATACCCAAGAGAGCAGTTCAGTATATTCATCCCATGCAGTTTCTGCCACCGGAGCTAAAAGGAGAAATGTAAGTTAGTATTTTAAATTGTCAAAGCTACGTATTATAGATCTTGTGGTCCGTTCCTTTTCATAATTAGTCCTTTTTTACTTTGTTAATAATCAATTAATTTACTTTGAATACCTTATTTACAGAGTAAAGGAAGAGGAAACAGAGAGAAAAGTAATGAAAAGGAAGAAGAGAAACCAAGAGATGTGGTACATGTTAGAGCCAAAAGAGGCCAAGCAACTGATAGTCACAGCTTAGCTGAAAGGGTAATTAAGAATATATTCTATTTTTCATAGTTATCTGGTAAGATTAATTGTGAATTATTCAATAATGTAAATACTTAGTGATTGACTAATGAACCTTTTTTTTTTTTGGGTCTGGTTTTAGGTTAGAAGAGGAAAAATTAATGAAAGACTTAGGTGCTTGCAAGATATTGTTCCAGGATGCTACAAGGTATATATCCTTAATTATATTTACACTAAAATACATATTAATTAAACATAAAAATATAATTTTAAAAAAAAGAGGATTTTAATTGACTAATTTCAATTTTTAATGAAATTCCAGACAATGGGCATGGCGGGAATGTTGGATGAAATAATTAATTACGTGCAATCCTTGCAAAATCAAGTGGAGGTGAGTTTAATTTTGCATAACTACTAAAAAAAAAAAAACAAAAAGGAAGAAAGAAATTTTCCTTTTCTTAATTGAATATAACAAAATGAAATAAATAAATTGACGTATTCGAATTTTCTGGATCCAGTTCCTCTCCATGAAACTTACCGCAGCAAGTTCATACTACGATTTCAACTCAGACTCCGCCATTCTCATGTCATTACAGGTATTTTTTCTCAATAGTGTTATAATTTTGACTACTGAACTATAGTTACTAAGTCGCTATAATAGACTAAAAAGGAGTAACTGGAATTTTTTTTTTTATGTTGCAGAGGGTAAAGGCATATGAAGCACTAAAAATGCAGAAGATGAAGAAGGAAATTGGATGTGAAGAGTTGTCATCAAATCAAGTTGGCCCTTACGACCATAATTTTGGAAGTTATCCAATGTTGCCTTACAACACCTGAAGAATTTTTTTCTGATTAAATTTTCAACCAATCAAGCTTTTTTCCCACTTGGTACTATACATTTGTAATCTTTGTACACATTGGAAAAAAAAAATATTCAGAAATTTATATATTAATATACTTGTATCAAGCCTCATTCAGCTTTTGATGTGGGCAATTGACCAAATTATTTGTAGTGAACTGTTTGATTTCGTTTTCTTCCCTAGCTCTAATGTTCGATTGAATATTTCTTGATTGGAATCCGATAAAAATGGTGAATTTTTGTTGAGTTTTATTAACTTTAGCAAGTCTTTATTTTGAATTACAACGGATCCATCTAATTTATTACATTCAATTTGTTTTATCTTTTAAGAATAAGTTCAATAACGATTCGTTAATAGTCGAATTGATTGCCATTTATTAAGTGAAAAGCTTCTTAATAAAAAGCAACAAGAATCCACATACCTTTAATTGACACCAACAAGTAGAATCTCCTTTTGCAAGATTCCATAGTAACAATAATAATGTGCTAAACTATTAGTACAATAGCAAAAACTGTGATAATTAAGAAATTGCAGCATTTCAACTAAAAAATGGCCAATATGGTCAAACTGATGTAACATGCAATCTATTAGGTCAAAAGCTTTTTCATAATATGCAATAAAAGTTTACAAATCTTCTAATCGATACTAACAAGTAAAATCTCTTTCTACTTTAGGATTCTGTAATGACAATATAATAAGCTAAACTATTAACAGAAGAAGAAGAAGGCACGACAATTAAAAATTGATAGTTTTTTAACTAAGAATTGGCCAATATATATAGGTGTATCATGAAATTACAAATATTTTACCAATTTAACAACTTAATAGGCACAAGAAAAAAAAAATTGGATCAATCTAAAGAAGCAAAATAATTTTTCCATAAGCAGTTATCCATAATACTAAAATTTCAAATGTGTTTTTACTTGATCTAAAGTTGATAGACACTTGTTATAAACGAGTAAAAAATTATTTTTTAGTCCACAAGTCACCTAATTTTGAAATTACTTGACTAATTATTATTTTCACCTAAATCTTAATCATATTCTATTGGTTCTTCATTCATTGTTAACTCAAAAGGATCACATCAAAGTACCAATCTTTTTTTCCTCTGGTAGCTATTGCCTTATCCAAAAGCACGTGATTAAGCTTTGATCAATTGGACATGATAAGATGTGTTTGCATTACTTAGATCAGTGCTCAACTAAATGATAAATTATAACAGCCAAAGTTTCTTTTTGACCAAGTGATCCTCCAATGTAACGCTACCAAGCAAAACCATTATCCCACTTCATCTTGCTATCTAATCACTATACTTGTAAATGCAATCACTTGGGAATATTACCATCACTTTCATATCCAGTTAACATCAACTAAGATAATTATGGTTGTCAGATGGACATATATAGAAGAGTAAAAATAGCTTGAGTGGACAAAAAGAATGATGACCCAAGTTATAAAGTTTGCTTGATAAAGATGGTTAAAATTGGACTCAATTTCTCAAATTGTCATTTGTCATCCAAATTAAGCTAACCACAAAGCCTTTTTTCAATTTAAAAAAAAAAAAAAAAGAGAGAGAAGCTAATTAAAAAGTGAAATACAGTCATCTAGTCCCACCACAAAATGATTTCCGTGGTGTACTAAACTTTTGAATATCTCAAATAATCATTCAATTTATGAATATTTTCAAAAAAAATTCTCTCTTTCCTAAATAAATTTTACATCAATGTAATAATATTTATTCGAAAATATAAATTTTCACCAATTATCTTTTTGACACAAGAAGTTGTTTTTCGACTGAAATAATTTTCTAAGAGGATTTGATTTAAGTTTAATGATCTTGTACTAACAAAAAAAAAAAGTGATTTTATTTCGAAACTTAAGTTAAATGATCCCTAGAAAAAATTCACATTTTTAATTTAAACTGTAGTCATAAATAAACCTTTTCCAATAATTGTCAATATTAAGCCTTGATATTTCACGAAGAATAATTATATTCACTCATACGCCTTTAATGTTTCTAATTTGTTGTCTTGTGTTGAAAAGTTCTCTCTCTTATTAATCAATTTAATTAAACTTGTAGGTTACAATCTATTTTTAATTTAATTGATTATGTTGTAAATTGAGGTTGACTTGATCCATAATAATATATATATTTAGCAGTTGTAATGTGAGCTTTTAAACCCACTATTTAGAAACACTTTTTCAGACATATGCACGAACCTTCGAGGTTTTAAAAGATATTCTAACTTTACTTCTTTAAAAAATAATAATAAATAATAATAATAATACGATCAAATCATGAAATTTCATCAGCATAATACACATGGATGCATCACGTTAACTATACGCACTTTATATATAAACAACGTGGAATATTACGTAAGAGATTTTCCATTAATAAAACACACACACCCAAAATACCAACTAACAAACCTATTTTAAAAAAGGAAAATTTACTGATTAATATAATCTAAAGTAGATACATCATGAATTAATTAAGTTGCATTTGTTGTCAACCGAAGTAAGTAAGTTACTGAGCAACAAGTTGTAGAAAAATCCTTTAATAGACAACAGTATGTTTCCATTTAGATGTAAAGGAAACATCAACAAATGACCTGACCCTACAATCGAGCCCAGTGTCCATTCTGGGAACAACACTCTAGTCATTTTTAAATTTTTTTTTTTCCTGACGATAAACGAACAGTTGAAAAATCTCAAGTCGGTAACCCCTGTTTCTAAGATAGCATATTTTCTCGTTTTAATTTACGGGGCAAGCTCGAAGTCGAGAGTCAAATATTTAATTTTTGATAGAAAGAAATATAAAATAATTCAAATCGAGATGAGAAGGAATATCATTTTGATGAAAATATTATTTTTCATAATTTTAATCGAAATATTAAAATATGATATTAGTTTATTCTCGAATTTTCCGGAGTGAAATGAGTCATTATTAGCTCATTTCCTTGCCAATAACGAAGATTAATTCAGCAAGGATTATAATGAAAACCCTAGTAATTTATCATGACACATCAGATTAAGGTTATGTATTTACCCAACTAGTGGTAGTTTAAAAACTTGCATAATTTGACGATAGTTTATGGCACATAAGATATATTTATTATATCCGAACGAATTTAATTAGGCGAATATTGTATACGAGCAAATATGTTCACTTATTAAGCGTGAGCAATGTATTCTGCTACATACAGATAGTGTATATGCGTGAATATGCCTCCATATCGAATAATGTATTTCACTATTATTTATGTGCGCGAATACAATATATCCACTACCTTTTGCAACAAACTATAGCTGTATTTCGTGCATACGCAAATTATCGCTACATTTCATAATTGAAGACGACAGTATCATAATATACAAAATTGTCTAAAAAGTGTAGATAGAATATCGGACACAATTAGGTTACAGGGACAAGAGACTCACTAAATTGAAATGTTGATTTGTTTTATTAGGACTACTAACTTACACATGCCATATAAATTGTGACTTTTCAGCAACTAACACTGCTTCAGGGTCTCTAAAACAGTAGATTGGGTATACACAAATATGATGGATGTTGCCAATTCATTAGCTAAATGATTAATTTTGAGAAAGATTGCAAATGACAAAATTCCAAACCCTCTTTATTCTAAAATCTTGAGGACCCCTTTTTTCTTCAATAAGCAAATAAGAAACAAAGAGAAGAAATAATTAATATTGATGTTATTTGTATCTATTATAATAAGATGGGAAAGTTTTTTAGGCAGATACGTTGTATGAGACAGCTTGAAATGGGGCAAGTGGAGTTTATAGGCCACAAGAGAAAGGGGCAATTATCCAAAATTTCTCTAAATATTTATGTAAGAGATTAATGAACCTTCAAAGATACTTTTGTTTTTTCTCAATTTTCCACTAGTAAAGGGAAAGGAAAAAAAAAAATCAACATCTTTTCAAGTTGACTTTCTTTTGACCAAACATTTTGTTACTTGATTTGTTGGGGTATGCATGCATAAGGAAGGAGGAACAATACTGTTTGGGACCTACTCATACTTAACAAATTGAATAAACATATATTGAAGATCACATAATTAAATACAAAAAGTAGACATTCATTTATTTGGTATAATACATATTGTTGGGAAATTCAAATTATTTTGAATTTTAGTATTTTTTTTAATTTATGTCTAAATAGAAGTTAGAGTAAAAAATATATACAAATAAATGTTTCAATTTTTTGTTAAAGTAGATTTATCATTGCATTAAGCTATTTTCATTTAGTCCAGAAGTAGTGGAGAATTATGAGATCATGTAGAGATTTTTAATATTTTGAGTCATTTATTTTCCTCACGTACGAGTTTAAGTTATATACATATAATTCGTGTAAGAAAATATACCTATCAGGCCATCTAAATTATAGTTAATAAGGAAAATTTGTAATTTTGACATAAGATAAACTATCTGCTGCACATTTACAACAGTAAAATGTGACATGATAATGTGTAATAAATTTAAAATTGATTGTGTATGTAACATAAACTCATGCATTAACAGTAGTACCAACAATTTCATGATCTTCTAAACGGAGTGAATTTTGGGACTTTACCAACAACAGTTTCTTTGAACAGTTTATCTCAACTGCTTATCTCAACTGATTGTTTATCTAGATTTACTAGTAACAAATCAGTTGTTAAACAATCAGTTGTTGAACAGTTGTTACTACTTTGTTATCTAGATAAACAACAGTTTCTTTGAACAGTTGTTTTACTACTGTTACTAATGTCTCAGCAGTTGAGATAAACAGTTTCTTGAAATGTCTCAGCAGTTTAAATCTAAAGAAGAGAACAGATGTTAATTGTTACCTGAGAAGATATTCAGCAGCAGCATTCGCCGCCAGTCAGCAAGTCGAAGACGACTGGATGAAGGGAGTAGTAGGGGTGGGAATTCCGGAAGGGAATCACTAATTCACTGATTCGTGAAGTTGGTGGCAACTGGGATTTTGGGAATGGATTTTATTTTTGTTTTGGGAATGGATTATGGGAGGAAAACAGAGGAGGATGCTGGATGAAATTGGGAATTGGGAATTGGGAATAGTCGAATAGCAGAATAGCAATAGAGATTGAATTTAATTATTATTAGTACCGGGTCAGTGGGTCGGAGGAGTTGGATTGGGCCGGGGTGGGAAATTGGGTTGGGATTTAGTGAAATTGTGAAAATTAAAATTCAGATTTGTGTTTAGATGAAAATTAAAATTCAGATTTGGGTTTAGAGGTTAGAAAGCCCAATGGTGAAAATGAAATAAATTATGAAATTCAGATTTTAATATTGGGCCGAGGTAAGGGTAACAATACACAGGCCCAAATAATTTCGATTTTCGGTTAACCAAAATTTTATATTTCAAAAATCAAAAACCAAAACTGAAAATCGAAATATTTAAAATAAAAACTGAACCCGCTCGCAAAAATCGAAAACCGAACCCGAAATTTTAAAAAAATTTGGTTCGTTTTTTTGATTTCAACCAAATTGTGCCCACCCCTAATGTCAACTAGTTTACAAAATAGAGTAAAGTCATGGATCACCAAAGTCGTATCAATAATTAGTTCCCTTATTTAGAACGAACAAGTATCACAACCCCAAAGATATCATATTGCCCCAATCACAAACAAGAGAACAGGTAATCACTAATGCCATATACAAATATCAAATAACCTCAACTTGCCTTAAAAATGGAGAATTCTCTCACTCGTGAGATTTTTGTTTTCTTTGAGCCTTACTCTAGGTGCCATACAACAAGACAAGAAAACATACATTAATCAACACCCAAATTAGATAATTCAAGGTTTGTTCAAACACTAACCTGGGCCCACGATGTTAAAATCGAACCTTGATCATAAAATTATGTTGTGCATCACTTGGCTAAGCTAAATATCTAGTATTATTAAAAAAACCATTTCATTTCATAAAAATATATCTCAAATTTTTATCAATTTTAATTTCATCATTTAAATAACTATTTTGCGGCTGAAATCATGTAATTTTGATAAAAATTTATGTTAAAGTGAAGTAGAATCGATGAAACTTCTATTAGAAAACTTACCCAAATGATAATATTTGAAAAATTTGATCAACCTTGCAAAAAAATTAGGTTTTAGTTTGTGTATTTCATGAGAGATATGATAGTTTCATGAACAATCTATTTAAAATTTTTCCCAGGTGCACTGCCCAGGTACTACAGCAAATACAGGGTTCCATCGCCAAATTGGTCTCCTCCTGCGAATGAGGAAGAGACTAGTTAACAGCAACAGGGGATATTTTGAAAGTAATTCCACAATATAAAATGAGCATCAAATGGACCCTTGAGATTCATTCATAATTCCATAAGAATAAACCATAATGCAACCATACTATATCGACGTTCTGGACTCAGCGGAACCATAAAAATACGGATACGGGGATCTTCTTGACCCGACATCCGATAAGAGTCCATTTTAAACTAAAATAAAAAAATATCAAACTTTTCCTGGGACATACGAAAAAAATAAAAGGCCCCATTTCAGACCAAATTCCATCTCCTGAATCAAATAGAAACATAGGATTTCCGATCACGACACTCTAAGTCCAATTGTTGATCAAAGTCAACCATTTCACCTACAACTCAACTTTATCCCGTATAAATGCTCAAAATCATCATAGAAGGCCAAAAATTGGAAATAAAATTGTAACTAGACCAAACTTGATATTACAGAGCATTTGGAACTGACAGATTTCAAATACGAGATCCCAAACTCCAAATGACCCCTATAATTTCACCTTTTAAACATAAAACCTTCAAAACTCAAGATTTCAAAAACCTTACTCCAAAATCCGACCAGTTCCCGATCCAACCATAGAACGACTTTTAGCTAGAGATGAAACAAATAAGAAAAGGGGTAAAATGGTTAACAAGCATAGTAAACGGGAAAAATGATCTTTAGGGTCATTACATTCAACTCTTAAGATGGAGATAAAACACTAAATATATCTTAATTATTTTCTTTTCATGTTTCTTACCTCTCTCTCAAGAAAGTAATACTTAAGTCAAATTTAATGCGTGCACTCATTGCAATGAATATAAAGAAATAATCAAAACATGTGTACACATTGATTTAGAATTACCAAGAATTTATCCCTAGGTTTTTAAATCATCATGGTTCCCACAACTCTAGTTGTGGGATTTTATCCACTCATGATCATGGTATTATAATCAAGATTTTGCGTAAATTTAGAATAATAATACTTAAAATCACAAATTAACTAAAACGTAGAATGATGGAGATTAGTAGAATAAAATCTTTCAATAATACCAAGAGTATTCAAGAACAAAGTTTAAAATATCTCAAAGTCCTTTCAATATACTCAAAAAGCTGTCAAAAATCCAAACCTAATCACAAAATCTATATTGAGTATTTATAGAATTAGAAAATGTATCCTAATTTGAATAGAAAAAATTAGGTCGGTGGAGGTTTAAGATCTATCAATATAGTCTAGATTCGTTAAACCGTTGGCAAGTCTATCATATGAAAAATCCTTCTGAAACTCTACGGTTCATGTTACGAGTCATCAAAGTGGATTATGACTTGTAACAAAACTCGTCAATTCTGTTTCCTTGAAAATCCCTGCCATCAAACACAATTCCGACTATCAAAGGTCTCTACGAAATGTAACAAGACTCGTCAACTCTACACTTTTCCTTTGGGAAAAAACTTGTACATCTTCCTACTGTCCATGTTACAAGCCGTGAATTGATTACACGGTCCACAACTTATTCTATCAAATCTTGATAAATCCCAAACTTGTCCATTTCAACACAAATTCATCAAATCGCCTCCAACACCTGTTTTCTTGTAAATTAAACAAAAAAAAACATCATATCTACTAAAATATAATTAATAAGAACATAAAAATTTCACTTTTTAAGCATCAAAAGTGTTGTAAATTACTGGCACATCAGATATTTACATATGAGGCACGTTCATTGAAATTAGTATTACATTAAAAACGAAAAGAATCATTTTTCTTTCATTCAAGTCATCTTTTTATAGTCATTATCACCATTAGTCTTGTCTTTTGTTATTTTTTTGGTTAATAAATCTTAAAATTATATATAAGCGACAATTGACTATGGATTCTCTCCTTTTGATAAATTTTCATGTTTTTTTTCAGTTAAAAATTTCTAATCGACAAGTTACACAAAACAAGTCACCGAATGAAGTAGCCGAAAAATTCAAAAGTTTATCTTTTTCTCCCTTTCTTTATTTTCAATAATATTCAAAATAATACTATAGACAATGATTTCTTCTTCTTTTTTTATATAATTTCTCGTGTTTTTTCTAATTGAAAAACTAAACGAAACAAGGCTGAGCTTTTTGAGGATTTGTTTGAGCTCCATTTAGTCTGCAAGCAATATGAAGGTCCACTATTTCTTATTCGTATAACCTCTTGTGGTCGTCGCCATTTTGAGTTCTTTAGTTTATAATTTAATAATTTTTCTCTCGGATTTTCGATGCTAATGTCCTTCTCAATATTTCAAAGAGAGGACAATTGGGAGGATATTTTTTTTGCTTCTCAAGTAGGTAATATAATTAATAAAAATAAAAATTTAAAATTGCATGTTTAAAATTAATAGTAAAAAAATTATATATTTACATCACTTAATTCACCAATTAAGTCACAGTGACAATATTATTTTTATCTTTTAAATGAATGATGTATCCATTTTTATGGTAATTATTATATTGTATAAATTATTTTCTTATATATAATTTTTAATTTATTAGCATGTGCAACACACGTACGCCAAAACTAGTCTATATTTCTTTAGAAATATTAATTGAACTTTTTCCCCTTGATTAAAAGACCTGACAACTTATAAAATAATAGTTTTAGCTTTTTCCTTCAATTATTATACTATTATCTTTATACTATTAAATATTTACTATGACAAACTTTTAAAAAAAACTCCAACCGTGTTAACTAGCAATGAAAAAAATACTCACAGTGAGAAATAAATATCTCGGACGTGCATAAGCTAAAAAAGTAGAGGCAATAAAAAAATTTCAAATTTATTCATATTAGGATTGGATTACTACGGAAACCAAAATAAAAGGAACAACAATAGAAGACTTTCTATGACTTTAATTTCTTTATTATGAAAATAATAAAGTAAAGACAAGAACAATATCTAGGAAGAAGAAATAAAAGAGGATAAATTTGATTAATCTATTTATGGATGATTTACAATGAATAGAACCCCTCTATTTATAGGGAAAAATTAGCCTAAATTGATAAATATAGAAAATAGACATTCATTAGAATTGGTCTAACTTTACCTTGTCTTGATAGACTAGTAAATACACATTCACAATAACAAGAATACCTTATATAACACTCCTCCTTGAATGTCTATTTGAAAGATAATGTGTCTTGTCAAAACATTACTAGGAAAAAAATCCCAGTGCAAAAATTATAGTGGAGGAAAAAGAGTACATATCCCTAACAATACTTATCTTGGTTGCCTCATTAAACATCTTACAAGCAAAACCTAGTGGGATGAAACCTAGTGAGGAAAAAAGAGTACATGATCATTATGTAATGACCCTCGGGGTCATTTTTGTGTTTCCACGATCTTCCTGTGTTTAGAGTATTCTAATAGCTTCCCCAAGTCATTTATGATTTGTTAGGGCCAGTAGTTTGGATCCCTGACAATTCTTGTACTTATCTTGACTTTTCCATTTTGGAGTTTTAACTTTAGAATTAGGTAACTCAAGAATAAATTCCTCGAAAACGTGTTAGGAGTAAAAATCCAACAATTTTCTTAGCTCCTGAATGTGGACTTTTATCTAAAGGGACTCATAGTTTGAATCTCGGGGCTTTCAGTTGTGGTATTATAATGTGAGATTAAATTTTGCTATATTTTAAATAATAATTATTTCCTTTCTTTAATAAAAATAAGATATATATTTTAGTGTTTTCCTAAAATTTGATTGGTATAAATAGCTTTTTGAAATAATAAAGTTACATATCCTATTATTTTACAAAATCTTTTTATAGGTATTAACGTTTATCGGGAATATCATGTCTAATTATATTTAAAAATTATTATTACAAGAGGAAATTATTAATAAAAATAATTAATTTTATAATGAATCTAAATAATACCTGAATATAGATATAATGGATAAAAATATTTTGATCTCCAACCTCCCACCCCATATGTAGGAGGAATAGACAACATGAACTCCAACTGGTTGCCACCTTCTATTAAGGGAAATACTTTTTTCATTCTCTCTCTCTATATATATAGAGAGAGATAAAACACTTATGTTAGCTATTAATTTCAAGTGAAACCAAGTTATGTTTCCAAAGAGATAAAGAATGTTGAACATTTCTAGTAGGTGGTAGTTTTCCTTTCAATAATTTTTATTTTATACATATACATACATACATACAAATATATACACACACGCGCGCGCGCGCACGCACACACACACACACATACACACACATATATATATATATATATATATATAATATTATAGGTACTACTAGTATTTTCCACCTAGTCGTTGTCGATCATTAGGGAAAAATAATTTTAACTCTATTCTACTAACGTGCTTGAAATTAATTATGTCTATAATTATTTTAAATGAAATCAAATATCTCCATATCAAGTCTTTCGAGCTTGAAATTCATGTCAAGTGTGAGAACATTCCGAGGTTGTTTAGAAAGGAAGTGTTGTGATATGGTTCTTATTGTTTTCGAGTATATTGTATGCTCATTTTTGCATTAATTCTCGAAATGATAAGTTTGTACTCTTAACTTTTCAGTCTCATATCTCACTCGTTTTTAATTAGATTAAGTCTAAATTTGAACAACGGGGGTATTTCGAGCTCTATGCATTAATACTTTTATTTTTATTTTTTGGGTTACAGGGCCCACAGACCCATTTTTAGCCCTTAATCCGACCTGAGTTTTATATACCAATATGGGTCTTGTTTTACTAGGCTTGACTCGTGGACTGTGTTTTTTCTAACTTCATTAGATTTCGAGCTTGTTCGTTATTTTTGAATATTTCAGTACCCTTCTTGAGGTTATCACAAAAATATAGGTAGGCTATGACTTACTTCTTTTAGACTAGGTATTTAGCATTATATATACTTGGTAAATTATCAACTCTGGCTGGGTTAATAGTTTGGAGCATCGTTACAGTAGTTATCTTGGCCTACGACCTTTTTTGCTGGACTTTTCATTTGTCATACATCCTTGGGGCTACGAAGCCCTTATCGCGTGTTAGATGCTGTATCTAGAATGTAGTTGAGGTTGAGGAGGGAATTATTCTAGTGGTTAAAGCTTAATATCTATCCCTTGGATCTTATCTGGTGGCTTTAGAGGTGATCTAGACTGTTTTTTTAATCTGTGTTGCGAGCATGCATTTTAAGCAGTAACTATTTTTGGCTGAATGATAATTCGAAAGTGATTTATTATTTATTATGCTTTTATTTTCCACAACTCTCTCATGAGCACTATAGAACTATTTTCTCTCACCATTTGATCCTATTTTCTAACTACATAATGATTTATGGATATTTCTAGTGTGGCAACAGTGGAATTTTACTGCGATTTAGTTTTGCCTACATGACTGGACCTGAGGTTTTCACTAAGATATGATAAACGGTCTGAGCCTTTATTTTGTAATTTTTTCCAAAATTAAAATTCCATTAGTTGTCCTTTTACGAGAATTTTGTACGTAGGATTGAATCCCTCCACGGACTTTTCATTAGGGGTATCCATGCCTGAAGTACTATGTATGCGCATATCATTGGGGAAGTGTGTATAGGAGGAGAAGTGGTACACGGGAAGCCTTCCTTGGGCCCTTCGTACTAGGGATAAATACCAGAGAGGGTGCATACAAGCACTATTTAATTTTCAGCACCTCTTTCCATTAAATTCTTCGTGCTTGGTTGTAATCTTTGGGGCTTATGGGGGGAGTCCGACTGGGTTACTTATATGCTGATGTAATTTTTTTTTAACTAGGTTTTTTGTAGTTTTTTCTCCTTGCCTTACTTATGGTTAGGTTATTTCATTACGTGGCTGGTGTTCTCTTTCATGGTCCTTCATTGTGGTAGTTATGGTAGAGCTCCAGGTACGTATTACATTGTTCATGATTTATCTGTGACTTAGGCCATTGTGTTCACGCATTGATAGTTAATTTTTCACTGTACTTACTAGCTATTACTATAGTTACCCTTTTCTATCTGTTAATTGCATGCTATTTTTGTATTTGCTTATGTTCGCTCTTTACCTTGCTTATGCTTACTTCCTCTCGGTCGACCTATGATGCATATTGGATACTCGTTGTTTCTGGTACCTATGCTATGCTTATGAATCTCTTTTTATATAGGTCCTAGTACTAGTCAGCAGAGCGGACTCGATCGTATCAGATAGTTTGGTGATTTTCCCGGAGACATGGTGAGCCATTGAAGTTCTTGCTAAACGATTTTCCTTCTATCATCAATGTCTTCCTAGTCAGGTTCCAAATAGTTGTTTTGTAGTTTTTCCCCCACTATGGGTTATATTTCATAATGCTCCAACTGGCAGGTAGCGTCCAGGGTAGTTGGAGTAGTCAGCATTCTAGGATCGCATCTTCAGATTTAAAGGGCTGTGGTGGATAGGGTATTTAAGCATAGGTTCTAAAAGGGAGGAAATCCTCTGAGTTATTATGAGTGGAAGGCTATGGGATATCATGCTAGAGAGTTCCCATAACGCAGAGCCATACATTTGGTAGCGGTTGCAACCTCATCTTAACAGTTAGTTGGATTGGGTGGTAGTGTTGGTGGTCTATGTTTTTTTTTGTGGAGTAGTTGGTTAATAGGATAGGGAGTGCCCCAGTTGTGGATGTCTTGGTCAGGTTGGTCAGCAGGATCGTCCAACAGTTTTTTGTCTTTTGGTATGTGATATGGTGCAGGGTGCTTCAGGTGAGTTATCTTTGAGCTTTATCTATGATATAATTTTATTCTATTCTCTGCTTAGTTATCGTATCTTAACTTGGGTGTGCTGATCCTCAGTGGAACCTAGGTTGTAGATCCTATTAGATGTGCTGGGCCTTGTCTTTTAGCCCAAAAGGTACCTGTGATTCCTTATTATGTTGTGGTTGTGATGCATAAATTGATTTATTTTTGTCTAAATGGTCCTTACTATATCCTAGCCAAAGTTTATTTTCCCTTGTATCGCTTCTTTTACTAAGTGGCTAATATTATTCTTGTTTTTTCCCCTTGTTTGAGGGGAAAATCTTTTTAGTAGTGCATCCTGGTATGGATTTAAAATTTCTGGCTTGTATGTTTTGTTAGTTTCCCTAGGTATTTAGTTGAGATGCGTTTTCCTTTTGTTAGTCATCCTTGGTAGCATACTAGGCATAGGCTTGTTACCCTCCTTGGTCATTTGTTCTAGACTATTGATCGATGACGCGACCATACCTTAGTCATGCTTGGTGTACCTTAATAGAGTGATAGGGACCTTTAGGACCTCTTCGATTGGGATTCTTCTTACATTCAGGAGGATAGTTCTTTTGAAGTGCTTTCTTAGCTTTGTATGTTTGATGTTTTTCTCTATTCTTGAGGGCAGGCGCCTTGTTACCCCATGGTTACTTCTTTCGACTGCAAGTTATTCTGTGACTCTAGATTATTACTTACTTTATTCTTGATTTCTTTTGATCGAGCCTCGAGCACCCGTATAGG
>JBDJHY010000078.1:24242434-24252842 GCA_039654485.1 Withania somnifera
TGACCTTTTTAAAATATTCAAAGATTTAGCCAGGTTTTCTTTTATGGCTGCAGCAATATGTTGAGATATCTTTTACTGGGTTTGACAGTCATAAAGAGCCAATTAACATTAAAGGAGATGTGCACATCTGCAAGTGGACACCATCAAGTTGTTGACTGATAACATTGTCAAAGTTATTTGGCGATTCGCTGTTTTTTAACCAATATGCAACAAATGCATCAAGACTCTTGTGGATATATAATGTGTTGATCTATCATACCTCATGTGCAGCTGGGTCGTGACACAACATATGACTTCATCGAGAAGAATGGGGTGGTTTTCGTACCAGATGATTAGGAAAATCGCACCAAGCAAAGCATTGTTTTCATAATCGAGAAACTCCCAAGGGGTAGTTAGTCGGTTGATGATGGACCCTCTTCATTTAAACACCAAGTTTTTGTCTGTGGCAAAGCATTTTAAGTTTACAATGAAAGATCAACTGGGGCAATAGTCATGTTGTTTAGAACACTACCCTATCTGGCTTGTGCTGTTTGCAACTGAGAATATGTCATTTACTTTATTCTACTAGTAGCTCAGTTTCGAAAAGGGGCAAATGGGCAGGTAGGTTGGATAGGATATCAATGTGTAAAGGACGGCATTTTTTACTAGCCCAAAATTAAATCACAAAAGTGATGCATACTTTAATTCACATATTCACAGAAATTATTCGATATATAACGACTTGTGTATAATTTAAACAATATAGATATAAGATAACTCAGAGAAATGGAAGAATCACCTCATTTTGTTGAAATTTGAATAAATGATTTTTTTTATCTACTTTATTAGTAGTAATAATAACAAAGAAGAAAGCTCAGAAGGAAAAAAAAGCATGTCTCTCATCAAGAAGAGAACACATTCTATAAGATGTCCTATTTCTAATAGTTCAAGGTAATTTTTTGACGAAAAATCAAACAAATGACAACTTTTGTTTTATTTTATTTCATATAATTCAGAAATACTTTTTGACCTTTTTTTTATAATTTAAGTTAAAAAAAAAAAGAAAAAAAAGAAGAAGAATAAAGGATTAAAAGAGTATTGCAGTAGTGACTTTACTGTCCTTTTTTTTTTCTTTTAAAAGTATATAATTTGTTTGCACCGCCGCACTGATCTGATTTTGAATATCAGTGGTTATTTTGGGCGGTAAGTTCCACATTTCAAAATCTGAATTGTCCAATTCCTCTACAAACCCTTGGAGATCAAAATAATGAAGACAACGAAGGCATTGAAGCAACTTAAGCTCTCTGTACCTGCTCAAGATACTCCCATTTCCAGCTTCTTGTAACTACCTTTCTTACTCGTTGCCTCAAATCTACTGGTAGTAGAATTTTTTCCTACTTATTTAGTGAAAAGGTGATAATTGATTATTGCTGATTCATGACTGCCAGTGGTACGTTTCATGATGGCGATTTACTTTTGAACCAGAAAGGGCTCAGAATGATTTCTGAAGAGAATGAATCTCTGGTTAGATTTTTCAGACTTTCAGTTTAACTGATTTACTCATCTTGTTGTAGTGCAGTTTAGGTTTTGGTATTGCTATGAGATTCAGTTATGGTTCCAACCTAATATGTCTCTAATGTTATTCCATTTTAATTTAGGCAGATCCTTTTTAATTGTTTTGTCATGATATTTTGTCATGATCCCTTCACTTCCGTTATTTCTTTTCTGTTTTACTTTGATATGCTATGCCTTGAGTCGAAGGTTGATTGGAAATAACTTTTCTAACTCCCAAGATAGGGATAAGGAGTGTGTATAATTTACCCTCCCCACCTCCCCACACCTCAGTTGTCGTTGATGTTGTTTTAGATTGTACCTCCCTCAGAGGTAGAGAGGTTGTCCAGAAAAAGAAGTAACAAAAGTACAAATAGCAGATAGTAACAATACTAGAAGAGAGTAACAGTACAATAACGAATAACTGCAACAAAATAATATGATACTTGAAGTACAAGAAAGAAAAATAGTAATAGAAATCAAAGGACAAAAAACTACAGAAGCAATATTACTTGTGTAGGGACGGAAACTTCAATTTTTTAACTTTTGTAAATTTGCAGATATTTTGTCTCATGTATTATTTCATCAAAATTGAATTTGGCTTCAATCAAGCATTAATTGTTTAATTAATGAGCGGATATAATCTTGAATTTAGGTTAATTCAAAATTCACTATTGGACGTTTGTGTGATCTGATAGAAAGTTTCAATTTTTTGTGTGTAATGTTCACAGCCCTCAGAAACTAAGGAGATAGATCTCCAGGTTTCATTGGAAGATCTTGAAACCATCAAAGTTATTGGAAAAGGAAGTGGGGGTGTTGTTCAACTTGTTCGTCATAAATGGGCTGGAACATCGTTAGCTCTGAAGGTTAGTACTCACCGGGCAAGGATGTTTTAACATTCCTCTTTTCTCTCAATTTAATTGGACTGATATTTGCATGCCGTTAGAACCAAGAACTGTGCAATACTAAGGCATTACTCCCTATAAATATCAATATCATGTAATAGAGGCTATGTTAATGATCATCCCTAGACGAATTATAGAACAAACTTTATTTGTTTGAGTCATAGTTTTCAGAACAGACCACACTAATGTATGTGAAAAGGAAATTCTAGTCCTATTGGAGAACCATTTAATATTTGGATAAAGCAGTCCAACGCGGACATGCGTCTTACTCTTAGTTACTTGCGAAAAATGTGCAGAAGCTTTCATTATGGCCAATCTGGTGCAGTTTGACCTTTGTGTCTTGGCCATTGCAACTTTCCATTGCAGTGCTGCGCCAAAGTTATATTTTGATTTAACTTCATCCTGGTCAACTTCTTTAATATTGATGGATGATTGTTTCTGATCCAGGTTATCCAGATGAATATACAAGAGGATATTCGTAAGCAGATAGTGCAAGAACTGAAAATAAATCAAGCATCACAATGTCCACATGTGGTTGTATGTTACCACTCTTTCTATCACAATGGATCTATATCTCTGGTTTTGGAGTATATGGACCGTGGATCTTTAGTTGATGTAATTGGGCAAATTAAGACTATTCTTGAACCATATCTCGCAGTTGTTTGCAAGCAGGTCCGTGGCTTTCTAGAAACTAATCTCTGAACAAGTTTCTGCTCTCTAGATGACGAATTCTTGCTTCGCTACGTGATATTTTCTTGCAGGTGTTACAAGGTCTTGTCTACTTGCATCACGAGAGTATTGGACTATAGTATGTATTACTTAGGGTACTAGATTTTAATTGAGCCTTTTTCCTCAAATCTCATTAGGTTTAGGTTGTCTATTGTAAACATTATATATTGTAGTATCATGGAATAATAAGAGTGGGTTTTTATTATTGTTACAAATTTACAAACCCTTAACACAATTTAGAATTTTTTCTTTTACATATTTTTTATTAAATATCTGACTCCGACACTAAATTGAGTGTTGTAGGGGTGGGTAGTTGTGAGAGTGGAGAGGAGACAGTGCAATTTTCTTTCTATTATTATGAAGTTATTTTTCTTATTTTAAGAAAAAAAAATCTAAATTTTTGACAAAAAATACAAGAAAAAAGGAAAACAATACCAAACACAACCATAAAATAAAATAGTTCCCCGCATTATCAGTAGATACATTTTAGGATTAATGTCTTCTCATAGCTCATCTCTTTTAAAAATGCATCATGGCATACTCAATTCCTCATTTAGAAGGCACATATCTTTTTTAGCTAATACCGCCACGAAATCCATATGAATTTTTATTAATAATAAAGTAAATTCCCAAGACAAATTACAAGTAAGAAATGCTAAACATTACTACTATTAATGGTATTTAAATTATCATAAAAAATTAGAGTGAATTTATCATACGATCATTTAATTAATAACTTTTAAATGATCATGCAACTTTGATTCGTAACACAAAAATCACTCTAATGATAATTATTTAAGAAATTCACTGGATTTTAATTTTATAATAGAGAAGTCACTCAACTATTTTTATTTTACTTACCTACAAAGTCACTCAACCATTTCAAACAATATTAGCCGTAAATAAGTTGACTTGGCAATTTTTTAAAACATTTTTAAAAATAAAAAGATATTTATTTTAATTAATCATTAAACTCACTTTTTATTGTACCAGAACGAATCAATTTTATTTTTTAGAATTTGGCTTAAAACATATGCCACACGTAAGTAATATATATTGGAAATATCGTCTAAACTAAGGCTGGGAAAATTTCCTATCGGGATGATATCGATATCGGAATGGATCGGGATAGAATTATCGAGACGGAACCTCTATCCAGTCCCATTTCGTTGTATACCGGGACGGTATCGGGAGGAATTTATTAAAAAATTTTAATTTATTTAATATTTTTATTTTATAATTATTGTACGAATAATTATAAAAAAAATTTAATTACTAATCTTTTAACTCGTAAGTCTAATTTATATTTTTTACAAAGACGACAAGTAGTAATAATTTTTTCGGCATTGAAAATAAAAAATGCCAGACAGGTGATTTTTTAGGACGTACTACAGGAGTCTTACCCCTTCTTTTCTTTGAGAAGCAGGGGGGAGGGGGGTGAACTAGCTTGAGCCTCGGGCTCAAATTCATCTTGAGCCTTCGGTAGCGGGACTAGTCATTGTTTTATCTAAATCTTCATTTAAGTCTACTTCTACTTCTTCATCTAAATCCTCTTCAAAATTATGGTACATTCTTTCAAATGTTTTTTAGGGAATATGAGTATTAATATTAATTTCTATGGGTACATTTTGTAGATGAGTCAAATTATTTTCATCTACATGCGCCAAATTATCAGTATTAATTTCAATTAAAGGAACTTTAGGTTGTGAAGATGAACTAGAACCTATCATCCTCTCAAAATAAAATTTAGAACTACTTTCCTTTTTAGCTTAACTTTTTTTTAGAGAAATCAATAATATAATAAAATTAAAATTAAATTAAATAAGCAAATTCAACAAAAAGATGATAAATAATAAGTGTAAATATTAAATAATAAGATTAGAAAATGAATGTACCAAACGTCCGCGTAAAAACAAACGTAAATAACTGAAAATTAACAGTTTGATTACGAAAGTTGAAGAAGGTCGCTCCTCCAAAATTCACCAAATTTAGATTCTAATCTTCAATTAAAAATAATAATTAAATAAATACAAATTGAAATTTTGGTAATTGATAATTTCATATTTGAGAATTGAGAGATGAGAGAGTAGAGAGTAGAGAGTAGAAAATTGAGAACGAATGAAAGATTAGAGAGAAATGAGAGAACGGAGGATTTGATGAAAAAATGAGTTATTTATAGAAAAAAATTAGTTGGGAGGCTTGGGGAAGGGGGTGGAGGCTAGGTAACGGCTATATAGTTATTACTAGTTGTTGCCCAACGGCTAGTTTGTTTAAATAACTTTTCTTTTTTACATTTTCGGACAGGATCTGGATGGACGGGACGGACTGCCAAGGGGCGGACGGAACGGGATAAATCCGAACGAATTTTACATCCCGTCTTAATCTGATACCCAATATATCCAATCCTGTCCCGTCCTATTGTCCATCCTTAGTCTAAACTACTCACTTTATAAGTGGAATGATAGGTAAAATAATATTATTGAGTGATTTTTGCATTATAAAAGAAAATTAAATAACCGTTTGAGAAAATAACTATAAGTGACTTTTGATTCATGTAACTTGATATATTATTATTACTTGAAATTAAAGCTAGTCAAAGGTCCTTTAATAATTACGAACAATCTTTCGGAACGTGATCAGTGGACACAGTACACTGCAGTTTGTTTAGTTTAAATAACCAAAGATAAAATTTCTTTTTCCCCCACCTTATAAGCATCATGGATAAATTCCTTAATTAATTGGTAGCATGTTTGCTCTCAAGATCAATATGCTGGCATCATGATTAACGTATGTCATATTAAATTTAGAGGTCAAATTAGGATTTGAATCAAAATTAGTGAATTTGACTGAGGTCGCAGCACTAGATCCAATGAGACATGCACTTTGTGAAATTATATATTAGGTGGAATTTGATGACTAACAAAGTTATTGAACATTTGCTTGCAACATATTGTTACTGTTTGTTTTATTACGTTGAGTCCAACCTGCTGTTGGATTCTTTCAGTGCTGTAAGATTCTTTGTGAAATCTAAGAAGAAATTAAGGATGTTGAAACATGCACAAAACATGAAGTAGATTCGAGTCTACACATTGGAATAGACCAAGTGACTCCAACAAAGAAGGGAGTCCTTGTGGAAATAAAAATGTTTTTGGCTGAAAAGATTAATGAAGAGTTATAAATACACAACACTTTCCAAATGAAGTGCGTGACAAAGGCTTACATAATTAAATCGAGCGACTTCAATTTACGGTTTTACGCATGATTAAAAAGCAATTTTTTTTTTATAAATAACTATAAATTTTAATTATTTAAAATTATAAGTTGATTTTTGCCATGAAGCTTAACTGTTTCTTTTTAATATAACGTATGACCCGGACGCGAAAAATCGTTAATGAAAATACACTCAAATATACTTTTCAAATACAACAATATATGCATATTTTGTGTTTGTACATGTACATCTATCATTTAATCATTGTTAATTGATACATATTCATATATCATTAAATCACTTAACTATGATAAGTTGATGTGTTTTATAAAGTTTTTCACGAAAGCACTTTTCATATCATAGTCAAACACAAATTATTCCATTAATATTACAAAAAAAAAGAAAAAACTCAAATTAGTCAGTCAAACATAACTTATTAATATCAAGAAGTTATTTTTCAAAAACCACATCAATACTTTTTTTTAAAAAGTTAGATTTAGAATTTCAGGAAAAGTGAGAAGCACTAATTTCCTTTTGCTTCATTATAATAATAATGAACACGAGTACAATGGAGAGATAAAGGTGCTTTTCCAAGAAAAGGAAGACATCATTCATCGAGAGTAGTTACGTAATTCCGTTGTTTTAAAATAATTATCACATTTTTTATTCATATATCTTATTAAAAAAATATAAATATTATTTATGTTTAATTAATAATTACTCATCTATTTATATCATATTAAATAAAAATAAATAATTAATTATATTTTAATTTTTAATAGTAAGCATTATAATTTTTTATAAAACGACAAAGTATTAAACCTTCTCAGTCAACACCACAAAAAGAACCAGTTGACAGAACTTACAAACGAACATAATTCTTTGAAATAATTATAAACTAACGTTTGTCAGTACATAGTCAAATATCGAATATCCCAGTAATAAAGAATTGAATATATTAAAGTGCAAAGAAGTACAGCTAATTAGCATCACTAAAACGTTAACCTTTTCCTAACATTCAGGGTGCCACCCATTTTTTTTTTATTTCCATGTCCCTCTGAGTTGATTAGTTAATTATGCGTTCACTGTTCAACATCTCTTAATTAAACTAAGCTTATACAAAAATATATTCTTTACTAGAATATATTAATCATTATAGAGAGAAAGATAATTTTTTTTATAGGGAATGATTGCTAAAAGGAAAATGTGTGAAATTTGATTCATATTACTTTCATATTTAATGTTAAGACGAGATATTCTTATTTTTCATTTTCCACGATCAAAATATGTTAAGAGTTTCAATCCTTTACCATTGAAACCAACCATCAACAGAGTGTTTGTTGCGAGTTCGAATGAACTTGGTAACTGTAACTCGCATCTATATATATTTGAAAACGTAACCAAACATACAAAAACAATATATTTTCAGATCAATACATAAGTTAATTGGATTTAGTGAAATTATAAACTTGAATCCATGAATCAACAGGTATAAAGTGTCAAGTTAAAGTTGTTCGTACTCGAAGCTCTTAGATACTTGGACCTGGTATATCCACCTTATCTCTTTCACTCTAATGCAGATTAATAAGATCGAGTTCTTGTTCATTATATTGATCTTGTGCGAGACCATGATCAAATTAAGAGAACTAGACACAAAATACAACAATGAGATCTTATAATTCTCGTAATACTACTGTGATTTAAACTATAATTTGGATTTGCAAGTCAAGATATGAGGCTTTTTAATTGAGCTTTATATTTGTGGTTTGTTGTGCCAAGTATGTGAACAAAACAAACTTACGAGGGTAAATTCTCAATTAATTCCAAGCTCGTGTTATTTTCATAAAGTAAGTGGGTTGGGCTGCTCACAACTTTTGACAATTTGAATATCTCATCAACATCAATCTCTTAATATAGGAAAAGCAGGTTGATCCGTAACAAGATTCAAAATATAACCCAACAAGGAAGTTAAAGAAAAATATATAGAGCCCCCCAGAACATTATTAAATATAAGTTTAATAAAAAAAATATTATAGTGGATCCACTTGATGAATTGATTCCTCCTCCACATGTATTATTGGTGCTGACATGGCAATACAGTATTGGTGGTCATCTCATCTTGGAGATTCAAACTTTAAATTTGCTGAATAAGGTCATGGCTAGGCTTTTAAGTTATAGGTATCAAACCCTACCAAAACTGTTATAGTCTGAGTTGTAAACCTTAAGCCCAATTGGATTGGTGGTTGACACATCATAAAGGAAAATATGGGGTCCATTTTGGCCTTGAGTAGAAATTTTATGAGCTGGTCATGGGCTCTGTCCAAGGTAGATAATAACTAAATAAGGTTAAATGGAGCATTAGGGCAAGGAAAGCAATTTGGATTTATGATAAATACACTACTACTTTTTAACAACTGTGAAGGATAAAATTTAAAAAAGAAAGTGGAAAGGATTGTTATGTTAGATAGACCTTAGGCCTTTGAACCTATGCTTCTTTTAATCCTCTATATAAATGGCTCATTCTTGCATTGTTCAAAATGTGCTTGTAAGCTACTCACCTTTCACTAACTAACAAGAGTTAGAGAAATTTGTTCATTTTTTCTGTTTAGAAGATATGATGATTCACTTGGCTTTAATATTCGGCCTCTTAGGTAACAAAAAAAAAAAATACAATATTTTTACTTATTATCGCCTTCTCATTTTATTTATGAATACTTCCCCTCTCTCCGTCTTTCAACTTAAAAACATTCGTATTGAAAAACATTGCATAAAGCTTGTCTAGAAATCCATTCTTGGCTTTGATTTACTTTCATGTTATCCTCATTCTAATACCTCACACTAAGTTTGATATTTTATTTATTTTTGGATAAACTATAGGCAACATCATCTCCTTCATGGTCTACCTTGCACCAGTGTAAGTATTTCTGGCACCATGCAACGCTAATGTTAACGTACCACGAATTTAATTAATTAAGAAGTATGTTATAATGAGAAAAATTGTTTAATTTCAGGCCAACATTTTATAGAATTTACAAGAAGAAATCAACAGAAGGATTTCAATCAGTTCCTTACGTGGTTGGTTTATTCAGTGCCATGCTTTGGATTTACTATGCATTTCTCAAACCAGATACCACTCTTCTCATTACCATTAACTCTGTTGGTTGTTGCATTCAATCTTTCTACATATGCTTCTTCCTCTTTTATGCCACCAAAAAAGCCAAGGTACGTATTCTACAAGTGTACAACATGTATTTTTTAAAGAAAATTCTAGATGTTGTACGTTCAAATTAAATGTTATCTGATTAACTATTGAAGCTTTCTTGTGACACAAACGTATGTAGATGGACACGGTGAAGTTGCTTGTTTCGTTCGTCGTTGGGCTGGGATTAATCAATTTGCTAACTCAATTTCTTGCAAAAGACTCCAATCGTACTCAAATTGTAGGATGGATTTGTCTTATTTTTTCATTATGCATCTTCGTTGCACCTTTGTGTGTTCTCGTAAGTATCTGAGCCAATTTACGCACACTTAAAATTACTTTATATATTAATATTAATTATTTTTGTTTTGAATGTAGAGACAAGTTATAAAGACCAAAAGTGTGGAGTACATGCCATGTCAACTATCATTGTTTCTGACATGAAGTGCCATTATGTGGTTCTTCTATGGTCTACTACGCAAAGATTACAACATTGCTGTAAGTTAAAAAAAAATTAGATCCCCCCACCCCCCAAAAAAAAAACTCATGTTTTTTTAAACAAAAGAAGAAATATGTGCTAAAGATAATTTTTTTTATTTTTTATTTGGAAATAGATACCAAACGTGCTAGGATTTACCTTTGGAGCTCTTCAAATGATGCTTTATATGATTTACAAGAAGGCAAAAAAGGTGACGGGGAAAGAAGTAAAATTAGAAAATACTACAGAAATTGCTATTGAAGAGCAAAAGATTCCTAAAGAAATATTGCCAGAGCAGATTATTGATGTTGTGAAGCTGAGTGCAATGGTGTGTTCAGAAATAATTCCAATGGTCA
>JBDJHY010000078.1:24307047-24318784 GCA_039654485.1 Withania somnifera
AAATCTCTTGGCATTTGGCACAGTTGAACATCCAAATGCATGACCGAAAGCAAATATCTGGCCAACATTATCCATTGCAAAATAGAAGCTTCGACCCGAGGTTCTTTTTACATGTGTTAAGTCATTTCTGGGCACCTAATTGATGCTTCGCGCATTTTAAACAACAAATAGTTCTAACTTTTTTAAGAATAAGTGGTTAATGTATCCTTCACTTGTTGAGTAGTAACTGCACATGCATGAAATCCTTTAAGCCTTGAACAGATTAAGTTATAGATGGAGTAATGAAGAGCTAATGCTTGCTACCGGAACAGGAGCTAGTCACCTGATACATCAGTTACAACTGAGGAGTGCCTATGCTGGAACTCCTGTATGTTTTCTTCTTTCTAAATTTCCCCCCATTCTAATCTATTTTGATGAGTCTGCCGTTATTTAGTTGATAATGTGAAAGATTTAACTTCAGTTGTTGAATTCAGGATACTCCAAAATACTTTGTGTCAATTAAAATTTTATGTTATTTTTGTCAAAAAGGGTAGCACCTCAACTTTGGTTTCCCTTGGCTCCACTTCGGTTAATTTCTCAATCGAGAACTGTTGAAATTTAGAGCAAGAGGGGTATGCTTGCCCTTGGGAGTGAAAATAAAGAAAGGTTACGGGAGAAAAAAGGAAATTTTATTATAAGGGCAAAAAATAACAAAACCAGAACTAGTAGAGAAGTAAGTCAGAAAAAAGAAGAGCATGAAAAAGAAAAGCTGAGCAAAAGAGTTTGAGGGCTGTGGTACTTTGGTGGGACAGTTTTCTTTACCATCTTCTTTACCATCTTATTCTTCATTATCTCTATTTTCCTTCTTATTCTTTGTCCTCTTTTTGTTTTCTGGCCCCGTTTATTCTTTCACTGTACTTTTTTCTTCTTTTTGTGGGGGAGGTAGCAAGGCACTTTTTCCCCTGCTCTTCCTTTTGTTGTCCTTTTCCTGGTACTATTATTTTTGCCCTTTATTTCAGCAGTTCTCTGTAGAATTACCAGTAGAAGTTTTATGAGTCCAAGGCGGAACTTCAAATGATTAAACAATTGGGAACTTTGGGGGGGGGGGATATTTTAATATGTTTCTTTTATCAAGTTCTCTTACCTGCTTATTGTTTTTTTTTTTTTTTTTTTTTTTGAGAAATGGTAATTCTCTACCTGCTTATTGTTTTGCCTCTGTCAAACGGGTTTAAGTTTATAGAACTTTAGTTCCATGTTATTGCTTATAATTCTTTGTATTTTAATTTTTTAGGGAAGCACTAGAACCAGGGAAAAATCTGGAGAACCCTTGGCGACATCATATCATTCCAAGTTTATGGGAACTGTTGACTATATATGGTACTGTTTATTTAAAAGGAGAAGTGCATTTGCCTGAAATTGAGAATTACCATCATATACTCCAATGGTATTTTCCTTCTAAAACATTGTAAGGTGATGCAGGCACACAACAGGGTTTCTTCCAGTAAGAGTTCTTGATACTTTACCTATTGATGTTTTAAGGAGAACAAGAGGGCTTCCTAGTAAGGTATAGTTAGCTATTTGATTCAAGGACTACTTCCGAAAAACATTTAAGTGCCTCGTGAGATTTCTAGGGAATGTAATATTTTGATGAAAGCTAAGAAATTAATCTCAGAAGCTACCACCTTATTAGAAAATCCCTTAGCATGTCGTTGAACTTGGAAGCTGAGCTTGAAATTCCATGTTGCGTAAAATCACATTGTAACCAACAGTGATAAAGAAGAAGAAAAAAATGAACTAGTGATTTCTTTATAGTTTATAATTCATAATTAATAACCTTTGCATTAGCTGGGATCTCTTAGTTTCTGCAGTACAGGAAAGAAAATGTCTGGTCTCTAAGGCGACATCTTCAAGTATTCTTCCTTTTGCCCTGAAGCGTGCTGGCTACTTGTCTAAGATCAACTTCATCAACTACTTTTTATGGATGAAAAAGTATAGAATCTTATTCAAAACTTTTATATTGTACAGAAATGGGGAAGTGATCATCTTTCTTTAGTGTGTGAACTGGCTTTTGCTGATGAAGGGAGTGCGACTTGACAATTCCTTCCCATCCAAGTTGAAGTTTGGAATCCATTGGAAGCACCATATGATGCATGATCTTATGCTTCAATGGGTGCTTGCGCTTTTAAAATCTGCTTCACCGGATAAGCTTTTGAACTCAGGTGCATAGATCATCTTCGCTCGCAAACAGAAGGAACAGAAGTGCACAAGGAGGAACATGGAAGGAGCTGAGACTCGTGAAGTCATAGTACAATCTTTAGATTCATTGTAGGAAAGAAAAGAGTGAACCATTCCATTTTTTTTTTTGTCTGTCCTCGTAGGCAGCAACAGACTGAGCTAGTCTTCATGATAGTGTTATGTATTAAATAATACTCCCATCATTTCCAATCTAAATTATAGTTGCTGGATTCACCTGAAGAAAACAGTATTCATTCCCAACAAAGCCCTATTCATTGTAACTTGTGAAGCATGGTAAGTTGCAACCTTAAAAAGAGAGATTTGAACATAAACGTTTTCAACAGTTGACCTTGTTAAATCGTAGAAAGCTGCAAATTTGTACTTCTTTGAGAAGCGGAGCAATTAATTTTTTTCCAATCTGTTGGCTGTGTCTAACGAGAAGTACACTTTCCTACCAAAACTTGAAGATTAATCTTTTAAATACTTCTGGCATTATCGTTTCTGATCTCTTGGGCGTAAAGATGATTTTTTTAATAAAATAAACATAATACTACAACCGCATTATATAGCCTGCAAGATTAATTAAACAGCTGGGCATTGAGCCAAGCAGGAGCAAAATGTTAGTTTTAAATAATACATGTACACTTGGAGAACAAGACATCCTAGTACATGTTAAACTTGTTTTTGATACTTCCGTTTAACTCACCATATTAACTAGGTATAAATTGGAAATGTTAGTTAAAAATTTTAAAATTGAATCTCTACATTTGAAATACTTTTAACAACATTTATGAGTTACGAGTAATATGACCTTGTTCCAATGCAACAATAACTTGTGTCATTCTCCACTGACTGATTCTTTTCCTCTCTTTGACATTCTACTTCTGCATTTTCTTTGCAAGTGAAATGGAAGGTAGATATCCATCATTTTCAGAAAATATATCATAGCATCAAAGTAATTCAATTCAGGCGTGCCATAATTTCCACCACCCACAACTAGAACCAAAGCAAATTTTTTTTTTTTTTTAGGGTCTGTCTATCGCATACTAAACACATATTCGAGTCGATTTTTTTTTTCTTTTCTTGTAAAAACATGAAAAGGTCCCCTAATGAAAGACAAAAGAGAAAGGCATAAAAAAAGTAAAAGAAAGGGGCTATACATTTCATTTTCCAGATTCTCCACATAAAATCAAGAAGCCACAAACATATGTGCATAATGGAACATATCTAGCATACACCATTGCTCTTAAACACATTAATAGCAATAGCTAACAACACTAATATCGAAGTTCCTGGGAACATCTTTTGAGCTAAGGCAAAAATCCCAAGAACAACCCCCTCAATTGTTGCCCACATTTTCGACTTTACACCACTCTTTAACTTACTCGTACTTACGGAGATGATTGATCTGTTAACCAAAGATCATCTAACCATCTGAGGTCAACTTCATCCAGTTTTGGTGAAGAAGCTACAACATCATCTCTGAAGACTTCGTCTACGCCATAAACATACTCCTCCAAACCATCACAGCAGAGAAAATTGCTGTACAAGCCTATAGCATCTGTATATGGATCAAATGCTTGTGCTAAATCCTTATCATATAGAGCTTTGTCATCAAACCCTAGAAGTTTCAAGTCATTCCCCCTAGCTGCAGCTTCCTCAAAGTTCAAGCTATTAAGCTCTGCACTAATAGAAGGTGACATGACTCGAGGCTCCTTTAATACAACACCAAGAATAGACCCGTCCTCAATTCCCTTCGTAATAGTTGGCTGCCTGGATTTCGGTTTCTTGATGATGTTCACTTCAGTCATCTTCATACGGCATTTGCTTTTGGAGCCTTGTTCTATCAAAGCGTCTTCGATCAATCTTGAACTGCCATGTTCTCCCCTGTCAACAAGTCCATAAAACATTTGATCCTCATACCTTGAGTTAAAATCTTGACAACCTGAAAACAATTGCTTTTCCACGGTTTCTGAAGGTGGCATTTGATTCATCTCTTTCATTGGAATGTCACTGGACTCGAGTAGGGCAGCTGATGATGTGGGTGCATCTAGCACTGAAGACGGGGATGGGTGAGAGTCCAAACGATAAGTACCAATTGTAGGATGAGACGAACAAGCCACAGAACACTTAGTACGAGATCCAACCGAGCTCAAATTCTTACCCTTCCCCAATAACATCTTTCTATCAAGTTCTACTCTCTTTGCCTCGTATGCTTGTGAAGCCGCTTCCACAGTTTCAAAAGTCCCCAGCCATATCCTTTTCCCCTGCAAGGGGTCCCTGATCTCCGCTGCATACTTTCCCCATTTCCTCATCCTAACTCCTTTAGGCAAGGATGAAGATTTTAGCTGTACCCTCTTATTTTCAAGAAGAGTCTTTTTGGAATTTTTTATCCCAATGTCATTAAGTTTACAACATTTTCCGAAGTTCTTCTCCCATGAAACACCAGGAATAACAACTTCCTTAACAACACGCTTGATTCTAACATCATTTTTATCGCCATGAACATTCTGATCATCCTCACTCTCAGAATCAGTAGCATCAGGATCATCATAGATGATCCTAACTTTTCTCACAGAATTAATGCAACCATCCACTGCCCTCTCCCTTTTAACAGTCTTTTCCAGCATATCTTGTCTAAACAACTCTTTGGGAAGACAGTGCATCTGTTTTGAACAATTTTGGGAAAAATTTGATAAACCCTAAACCCCTCCTCTTCCCAATGAATTAAATTAAATTTCTGGTAAAATTGTCAGCCCCAAGAAAAGCCCAGAAATTTTGTAGCCAGATTATAAAAGCAGAAGCCTTTTACATGAAAAGCCCCAAAGCATTCCACTCCAAAACAAGTCCTGCAAACAGAAGAACCCCTTTAAACACCATAAATCCCCATCATAGCCCATGTCTCTCTCACAAGTAGTACAACAAATCATGTAAATCTTTTCTTTCAAAAGGTACAAAACAAATCGTGTAAATCATCATACAAAAAGCAAATTTTCTATTTCTAATCACACAAGAGTTTGTACAAAAACATGCAAAATAAAAAGATCAAGATCATACCTTTGTGGTCTAAAAATCATGGAATAAGGTGAGAGACACTTTTCTTGCCTACAAAAATGAAGCAAGAAAACATAGCAGCACAACACTGAATGTGAAAAGGGCCAGAGTTTCTCTGAAGCTCTAGCCAGATCAGTTACACCTGTGATCACAAACGACATATAATTTTCCTTTCTCTTTTTTTTACAACAAATGTCAAACAAACAGTATATATAATTCAACCAACAACAACACAAAAGAAGATGAATAATAAAACTAATAGAAGTGTAGGAGTAGTAGAAGATCAGTGAGAGAGACTCTGTGTTGTTTGTTTACCTTTCCCCCCAAAGAAAGTGGAGAATTTGGGGTGGAATGACAATTTCAAGAACCATATAAACTGTCCGCGTGGACTCACTATGGGACCATATAGGACTCTAATTTATATTAACCAAACTCTTTCAATAATTTTTTTAATAGGACTATTATTTGAATTTATACTTAAATTTTTCCCTTTTTTTTAAAAAAAAAATTATTATACTTGTTAAAATCTTTCTTTTGTTTGAATTCAAATAATTTAAATTTGTGGTGAGTAGGATCTCTTTCAGCAAAGTATTTAGTATTTAAATTGAACTAATTCGAATTTGGATTCATTCTGGAAAACATTCCTTAATAAGATTTTTTTCTCTACCAAGATTAAAACTTTCTATGTTTCTAGTATTTGCTTTCTTTTTTACTTTTCACCTTTTATATTGAAATTTAATTTCTTTACTAATTAATGAAGTAACTATAATTGGTTCAATTAATGTTTAAAAAATAACGTCCTATTTTGGGTAGAAATGGCGTTTCTTCTTTTCTTTGGTATTTCTTCTTAAGATATGTGTATGTTTTGTGAGGGAAAGAAACACGTGGGTGAATTTTATTTATTTATTAGGTAAAAAAGGAAACAAGTAAATTAGTTATTGGTCTTCGTGAATATTAATTCCATGTGAGCTTGGTAAAAGAAAACCTTATTATTGCTAATGTTGTATTTGGAACTTGAATCAGCGTGTAATTTTAATTGATAAACATGTATTCGAGGAGCTTTTGGCCTTTTTTTTTTTCATATGATTTCTTTACTGGTCAAAAATTAATTATTATTTTTCCAATTTAATTCACACTTTAGGTTTTCTATAAGTATTAATACCGTATTTAGCATCTCTTTATGAGCATTATGACCAAAGGTACACGCAACCGATGTATGAATTGCATTGTTTCCTTTGTTATTATTATTTGCTAAGTTAATTTCGCATTATATAAAATTTATTAAAGTAAAAAAGATTTCTTCATGCTCGAATCTTAAAAAACAATTTTTTGAATCTCATAAGAAACAACAGTTGTGTTCGAATCAGATTTTAATAATAGTTCTGCATTTGAGATTATTTAAATTTAAAAAATAATAAAAACGATTAGGTGATTTTTGTCCATTTGTCTAAAACATTTATAGATAGAATTATTCAACCTGATCAAATTATTTTATTTTGTTTGATTCGATATAAAATTGAAAAAAAAAACATGAAGAGTTTAAAATTTTGTGATTCTAAGTAAATTAGAATGACTTTATTTTATACGATTCAACATGAAGTTAAAGAAAAACGTGAACACTTCAAAATTTTATGATTCTAAATAAATCAAAATGATTTTATTTTGTTCGATCTACACTAGAAGAAAAACGTAAAGATTGAAAAAAAGATTATGATTATAAGCAAATCATAGTATTTGTGTGATTCTAATTTTTAAAACATATAATTTATATCTATCAAACAAAAATATCATTGTATTTTAAAATAAAGTGACTGTGAAAATGCCATAAATTACTTTTGAAAAATAAAATAAACAAGATGAATAAATAAATAACTATTCAGTCTTGTCACTAACATGTCGCTTGTCATGAAAACTTAAGCCTATTGTGCTTTAGACTGTTTTTTCATTTAGAGTACAATAACCTAGCATATTATGCTCTTTTTCACATTGTAGATGAAAAACAACTCCATACAATGTCCTTTTTTATTTTTTCATATTGAAAATGAAAAAAAGCATAGTATTGTGTTCGAATTTTGAGTTTGGTAGTGAAAAAGAGAGTTGAGATTATTTCCTTTATAATTAATTTTGAGTTGTTTGAGTTAAAAAATATTAACAAGTTATTGTATCTTGAAGTGGACAATTCAAAAATTATATTGTTAGACTAGTGAAAATTAAACTACATTGGCTTGATTCTTTAAAAAAAAAATGAAATATTAACACCTCAACATGAATATTTATTTATTTTCTTTTATTTTTTTAAATTGTAATTATGTTTTCACCCACATAAATTAATAAAAAGAACGAAAACGAGGTATATTTGCCTTTTTACTCTCACAAATAAGTTACATTGGTCATTAGTTATATTTTTTCAATATGCTTGGTCTTTTTATTCAACTTTAAGATCATATTTATTATTATATTTAAAAAAAAAAAAAGATCATGTTTACACGTTAAATCTCCATATCCTCAACATACTTTTTTCTTTTAATCTTATTATATTAGGATCATATTTGTCCTTGTACTCTCGAAAAAAAATCCCATTTATCCTTTTTGCATTAAATTATTATTCCCGCCTTAATTTTTCTATACGGTGTCTACGTGACAATTTTTTTTTCAATTAAATATAATAACTTATTTAAACTTTTTAACTCAATAAAAATTTTAAACTCAAAAATGTCATTGTTCGTCCATGATAAATATAATTTCACTGTCCAGGTTAAAAATGATGATTTGATACAATAGGGGTAATTGTTGTTTCCTAGAGTACAATTATAAAAATGATCCTAAAATTGGATTGGAAAACAAATATGTTAAAGAAACGAGGGTTTAACGTTCTAGTGTAAATGTGATTCTTTTTATAGTACAAGAATAAATAAAAAATTTAAGCCAAGTGAAAAAAAAATACATTAAAGAAGTATAGCCGCACCAACTTACTCGTAAATTATGATAAAAGTAAAATATATATATATATATATATATATATATATATAATCCTTTTCCATGAAAGGAATTTGAATTGAGTAATGAGTGAATATTTTCATGAAAAACGCTAAGCAATAAAAAATTTTCTGTTAATGTCACAACATAAACTAATAAATTGTACGAATAATATGACTAGTTCTTCAATTTTATATATATTGGACATTTCCTGTTCAACAAGTAATTAAAGGCCTAAAATGTTTTTACTACTAAGTTCAAGTTGAGACCATTATTTTTAGATGAAGGTAAAAATCTCCAACTAGTTCATTCCTACTCTTGCCAATAAAGTACTACGAATTAAGTTATAACATGAATAAAAGGAAAAGATAAAAGTATATTAATCCTAAAATTCACAGGAAGATGTGCATACCAATTTCAATATTAGGTAAAATCAAGTGGACAGAAGCTTTAAGTTCACGGGAATTCGTAGGTGATCACTTATGGATTAGATAAATCATTTTATTATTATGTAAATTAATTTAAAATTTTAATATTAAACCATTTCAAAAAGTGCAATGTATAACATAATGTCTAGCAGCCGGGCCGGTCCGGTCCTGTCCAGACCATTTGGTCCTGGGACCGGCCGAGCTTCGGTCCGGGCCAAGCTAATTTTGAGCTGGGTTAATCCGGGTCGGATACTGTATCCGAGCCAACCCGTCATCAATTACCACCACGTAAACAGTATCCGAGCCAACCCGTCATCAATAGTAATTTCATTTTACAACAAATAAAATTAAACGCATTTAATTAATACAAAATATATATTATATAGTTTAAATTTAGGGTTTAGGTTTAGAAAAATTTCATATAGAATCAGAAAATCCCATTGATAAAACGTAAGGTAAAATTGAAGAAATAATTTCTGAAGAAGAAGAAGAAAATTCTTCTAAATCAATTTTCTTTTTGGGTATAATGCAAATAGTAACAACCCATAGGTAGTATATTAAATGTACCATACTAATTAATAATGAATATACTATTACACAAACTGCTAGGATAGATAGTGGTGCAGATGTAAGTTGTATTCAAGAAAGTTTAGTTCCAACTCGACATTTTGAAAAAACTACACGCGGTTAAATCTGCAACTGGACATGCTTTAAATATAAATTATAAATTATCTAATACATTTATTTGCCAAAATAAAATTTGCATTCCTCATTTCTTTTTCTTAGTTAAAAATCAAATGTATCCTCCGATTATACTCGGAACACCATTTGTAAACACCATTTATCCTTTTAGAAAGATTGATGAAAAGGGTTTTATTGCTACTTATAAAAATAAAGAGATATTTTTTTCAGTTTATAACTGAATCAATTATTAGGAATATAAATGCCTTAATTAATATAAAATAAAAATATATTAATTCTTTACAAATGAAAATAGATAGCCTAAATATTGATAATATATTAAAATCTCCTAAAATACAAGAGAAAATAAAATTAATTTCTGAACAATTGGCAGTTGATATTTGTGCTGACCATCCTAGTGCTTTTTGGAATCGAAAAAAGCACATAGTAACTCTTCCATATGAAGATAATTTCAATGAGGATAATATTCCTACAAAATCAAGACCCTGTCAAATGAATACAGAGTTAGTAGAATTCTGTAAAAAAGAGATTGATAATCTTTTGCAAAAAGATTTAATAAAACCCTCTAAATCACCTTGGTCATGTACAACCTTCTATGTTAATAATGCGGCTGAAAAGGAACGTGGTGCTCCTAGGTTAGTAATAAATTACAAACCCTTAAATAAAGTTTTAAAGTCGATTAGGTATCCTATTCCAAATAAAAAAGATTTATTATCAAGATTATATGATGCAAAAATATTTTCAAAATTTGATGTAAAATCAGGATATTGGCAAATACAAATCTTTAAAGAGCATACTTATAGAACTGCTTTTAATATCCCTTTTGGACAATACAAATGGAAAGTAATGCCTTTCAGATTAAAAAATTCTCCTTCTGAATTTCAAAAAATAATAAATGATATTTTTAATCCATATTTGGATTTTATTATTGTATATATTGATGATATTTTTATATATTCAAAAGCTTTAGAATTTCATATTAAACACCTTGATATTTTCAAGAAAATTGTTATGCAAAATAGGTTAGTAATATCCAAACCTAAAATGAGTACATTTCAAACAAATGTAAGATTCTTAAGATATAATATTTGTCAAGGAAAGATAATTCCTATCCAGAGATCAATAGAATTTGCTTCTAAATTTCTAGATATCATAATCGATAAAACTAAGCTCCAAAGATTTTTGGAAAATTTAAATTATATTTCACCATTTATAAAAATCTTTCTAAAGATCTAGCTCCTTTGTCTGAAAGATTAAAAATGAATCATAAATCTCCCTGGACCAATAGTCTAACAGAATTGGTAAAATCTGTAAAAGAAAGAATTAAATTTCTTCCATGTTTAACTTTGGCTAATCCGTTTTGGCCTAAAATTATAGTAACAGATGCATCTAATATTGGATATGGGGGAATATTAAAACAAGTAAATCCCGATGATAATATTGAATATATTATATGATTTCACTCAGGTAAATGGATAGAGGCCCAACGCAAATACGCAATAGTGGCCCATGAAATGCTATGCATAGTAAAATGTGTCTTAAAATTTCAAGATGATTATATAATAAATTTTTTTTTGATAAAAACAGATGCACAATCTGTTAAATAGATGTTTAATAAAGATTTTAAGCATGATGCGTCAAAATTAATGTTTTCTAGGTGGCAGGCTCAATTAGCCCCATTTGATTTTGAGATTCAATATAAAAAAGAAATTGATAATTCTTTACTAGATTTCCTATCTAGGGAATATTTGAATAACTAATTATGCATTATTTTGTGATTTTATTCGATGAAAAAACATTAATAAAAATTTTAAAGAACTTTCCTTTAGGTCAAGATATTCTGACTAAAATTTTAGATATAATACTACAAGATTATATTTACGAAGAAATAAACTTTTTTCAGTCTTATAGACAATGGTATGAGGATAATCACGATATTGATGAAGAAAATTTCTTGGATTTTCACTGATATTTGAAGGATGAATATGAATGCCTATATGAATTTCCTCAATGATGAGAATTTATATGCAATACTGCAATTTTTATCTTCACTATGCTCGGATTTGAAAGAAGAAATTCTCTGGTTAATCATAGTAGAAATTATGAATAATGATTTACAACCATATCCAGTATTTGCAGATAATGACAGACCCTCTGTAGTCTATAGTTCGTGGTCGGCATAATAACCGATCCAGAGAAAGGAGAAGATTATCCCCATCATACAGTGGTTCCTCATCATCCAGTAATTTTCCCGTGCTAAGTCTGGGAAAAAAGAGTTTGATAAACTCTAAAATTGGAGCAACTTCTACATCTGCAGGAAAAGAAGATATTTCTTCTATACATTTGGAAGATATTCCTACAGA
>JBDJHY010000078.1:24330188-24346771 GCA_039654485.1 Withania somnifera
TTTTTAAAAGAAAGTCTTCTAGACAGCAAGACTCAACGTATATACTAGTATTTATATATTTTTTTAGCAAAAAGAAAGTGTTTTAGTCATCAAGACTCGATGAATTTTCATATTTTAAAGACACTGGACAATGATATCATATCATTGCTTGTAATTATAAATATTTTATTTTTCCTAATAAATGAGATAGAAAAAGTGAAAAAAATAAATAAAATAAAAACAGGGTCGAGGAAAGATTAAGATAAATAAAAGAGAAATTTAGTCTATTGATAAGTCCTCTAGAAACTTACCAAGGTAAGCCCAGGGTAATCAGCTGTACTCCTACATATATGAAGTAGTAGTAGTAAGCTAAGCCTCCTAATAATGCTTCTACCGAAGATCGAAATCTCGGCTCTCACATTCTGTGCACCAAAATTTGAGTTTTAGGACCAAAGAACCCATTAGGCTTTTTTGCTTTTGGGTGCTAAACAGTTTAATATATCCGTTATCAAATATTTTTTGTCTATTAGACACCCAAATCTTGGGTCCGCCCCTAAATCCACCTAATCTTGGGCCCACTGAGCGAATTATATTTTTTCATGACTAATTTTATCACATCTCATAGAGATAAAAGTGTTCTAGATATTGATGTAATAGTGTAAAAAGTGAAGCTTAAAAAATATAATAAAGAGTCAATTTATGTATATCTCAATTTAAATTAATATATAATTTTTCAAGATAATCATGCTTGTTAAAGTTAAAACGAAGAGTGATTAAATGGTCATCAGATTGATGCCTTCGTGTTCAATTATTCAAGATTCAATTCCATAATGCTACAGAACTAATATACAAAGCAAATTTAATTTGCCCCCCGCCCCCCTCCACCTCCACCCCACACACACTATATATCTTTAGGATTTTACAAGTTGTTATATTATAATTAGTTCTCATATGTCAAAAGTTGATAACTTTCCGGAAAGACGTGCTACGAGTGATGGAGGATTGCCCAGTAATCATTTATTATGTGTGATTATCCATTAATGTTAGCATTAACAATTTTACATATTGCGTTCGATGTGTTCATTTGTTTGCTGATAAGGTAAAACTATTTCACAATTTAGACCCACAAAATAAGTATGTGCTCAGTGCTCAGTTAATTGACAATTTCTGACTAGTAGTGCAACTGCAAACAAACTTAACTAGAGTTATTGTATGGCCGCATTTTATATAAACCTTAACTACTATACACAAATTTAGTATTTAGATATATTATTTATCAGATATAAATGTTAATTTTTATCTATAAGTATGCATCTAAAGATGTTTTAAAATAATTAATTTATTTAATTGCTCACAAGTTCTAAGGAGAACATTAAAACTTCATAAATGGGAAAAAAAATTCAAGGATGAACTTGAGACTAGAGGGATAAGAATTCAAGATAAGTATTTGAAAAATAAAATTCGAACCAAATATTTGAGAGATAAAAGAGATGAAGAGTAGGTGGGCAGCTTTACGAAATTGCAAAATATGGGCCCCGCCCCCAAAGTAGCAGCCCATATCTGATTCGTGGGAAAGAGAATAGGAGGGTCCCACGAATTGCCACGCGGCTTATCAAGGGTTAAAAATCAACCATCTCCAATTGTATGGGTTGGAAACAGTCAACACTAACAATTCTGTTTTGCATTCACTTTACTGTCACTGTGCCACAGTCTCCATTTTCTCCGGGGAAGACGAACATGGTGAGGAAAATGAGTTCCTTCGGAAAGAGTTTTGAAGAGAAACGAGTAAGAGAAAGGCTTCTTGATTACACTGAGTTACCTGGATTCCAGCAGACTCTTGATTACCAAGAAACTTCTGGATGCTTCTCTTCTTTGAGGCAGAAGTTTTCTGAGTTATGGAAGGATTGGAAAAGAGTAACCGTGAAAGCCATGGAAATGGGTCGAACCGATCCGAGAAAGATTATCTTCTCCGCCAAAATGGGTTTGGCTCTCATGCTTATATCTTTGTTAATCTTCTTCAAGGAACCGGTTGAAGAGCTCAGTAGATACTCTGTATGGGCTATTCTTACTGTCGTCGTCGTTTTTGAGTTCAGTATTGGTAAGCTGCGAAAATTATGTGTATTTAGTTTTTCATATTTTAAAACCCATAGTGAAAAAATTGGCTCTGCCGATGCTATCTATATGTGGATTTTGTGTGGTTATTTTAATTTGATAAATGTACGTCTGAAAAATGTGAACTTTATTGCTTGTATGAAGAAGATCCGTTTTTGTTAATTGTAACTGTAGAGAAAAAAGAGCACTTGAAAGCTTTGAAAAAGTCAATTTTTTTTAATCCAAGTAAATAGATACTTTATTCATGTCCTACATACAAGTTTCCCAGATAGAAGTAGGCCCAAACATTTATTTTGATTTTTCATTTTTTGGGATTGAAGATTTTACATTTGTGAATTTCTTTTGTGAAACCACGGATTGTTCTTTCTTTTTCGTTTTAATTACTGTGGTGTACGAATTAATTTTACGGATATCTGCACATCTGGTCAGATAGAAAGAAATCATCAAATGTATATGTATATGGTTACAAGGCAGTTGGTATTTCGTCTTTCTTTCTCCAAGTATGCCCTCCAACAGGTTCACGGAGCGGTATCCTTTATATGTAGCCCTTTTACAAAAGAAACTTCCTTGCTTATGCTTCCAGTTATGTATATGGTTACAAAAGCACGGGACAACCTGTTTCACATGTGATAAATTCTTTCTTTTTATTTCATTCATCTTTTCTATTTTTTTAATGTATTCCGCTGGCGGTTACTATTATTGCAAGCAGGAGGCATTTTAGCAAAGAAATATCATTAGTAATCATGTACACACTATCTGCCAACAATATAGTTAGTATTTCTGTTTGCATTTTGTTCCTTTCAACCCCCGGCTACTGTTTTTCTTTTTTCTATAGCTTTGTACGGGGAGCTTTTTATACATATGTTTTGAACTGTCAAAAGGAGCCACTCTAAGCAAAGGGTTTAATCGTGGACTTGGGACACTATCAGCTGGAGGACTTGCTCTTGGAATGGCTGAATTGTGTCAGTTGGCCGGAGACTGGGAGGAAGTTGTTATAGTCATTGGTATATTCGTAACAGGTCTGGTTTTCTGGTCAGTACTCATGACTTGTATGTGTGAATTGATGTTCATCTCTTCCTTTGATTTGTACCTTGCTGACTGCAGTTTGTTCGGTTTTTGTAGGTTTTTTTATTACTTATGCAAAACAGTGCCCGCCGTTGAAGCCCTATGAATATGGTTTCCGAGTTTTCCTGATAACTTATTGTTTCATCATGGTATCTGGTTATCACACAAGAGAATTTATTCAAACAGCAGTAAGTCGGTTTTTGCTCATTGCTCTTGGTGCTAGTGTTTCTTTAGCTGTGAATATATGTGTGTATCCCATCTGGGCTGGTGAGGATCTCCACAATCTGGTGGCTAAGAATTTCATCAATATAGCTATTTCCCTAGAAGGTAATTCAACCTATGAGATGGTTGTTACTTTCTAAAAAGCCCCACTCGTTCACTTCCTCAACCGTGGTTGATGAAATTGAAATCTTTGCAGGTTGTATCAGTGAATATTTGAACTGTGTCGAATACAAGAGGATCCCTTCAAAAATTCTTACTTACCAAGCAGCTGATGATCCAGTTTACAATGGCTACAGATCAGCAGTAGAATCGATAAGCCAAGAGGAAGCTCTGGTACGCTTAAGCATTCTTGCAGCAAGGATTAGTATTTCATGAAATTTCGCTAGCTGGATGTCCTTACTTTGGTACTGCAGGTAGCATTTGCAATCTGGGAGCCACCCCATGGTCCATATAAGAAGATTAAATATCCTTGGAGGAACTATGTCAAAGTTAGTGGCGCATTAAGGTATTGTGCTTTCATGGTTATGGCACTGCATGGCTGTATACTATCTGAAATACAGGTAATTCCTCTACTCCTTTTTTTCAAATTTCCTGCTAGCCCTGAGCTTGTAAAGTGCATCATATTGTGTTCTCTTAACATATTCATCAATCATATTCATTTTTGTTGCTAGATTACTTATTCTTCTAGCCAGTGCAAATCATCTCCGGGAACAGTCCTAAAACTACTCTAGACCCCTTCACTGAAATTTGGGAATTAAAACTATTAGGAATTCCTTTTTTCTTCTGAAGAGGAGGAGGAGGGGCGTTGCTAGAAATTATTTGCAGTACTAATCATAATTATGTTGTGATCCTGTCTGTCTCTGTGCAGTAACTATATCCACTTGATTTACTGGTGCAGGTGTGAAGTACTTGTGAAAAAATGAAAATTGAAGTTGCTTAGCTCTTCTATAACCTGATAATATGCAGCCAATTTTTTTTTCAAATGTAGTAAGACTATTATTAACAAAAGAACGCTAACCAACCCGTAAGAAGTATTCCAGAAAGTAGAAAATCTTACTCGAGATTTTCTACGAAAGCCACCCAATTATCTATTTAAAAGTAACCTCATAGGTGCACCAAAAAGAAATACGGAAAAAGAGGCTATTTCTTAAGTGTACAAAAGCTCTCCTGTTCCTGTATCTCCATACGGTCCACATCAGTGCTCAAGGAGCAACCTCAGAATTATTATGCTTTATACCTCAGAACAATCATACATTAAGATTAATATGTCCTTCATTATTTGTATAACTTTGCACCATAAATGGTATGCATGCATGTAAGAATTCCATTAGGAGATGAACTATTTAAAAATCTATCCTGTACTCAAGGTGAACTATTTAAAAATCTATCCTGTACTCTCTCTCTCTCTCTCTCCGGTAACAATAAGGTATAACGTGGTCTGCTTCACCATCAGCAAACATGGAAGTCAAAGTTACGAAAGATCCAAGCCTTGGTGTCAAACATCCATCATCAAGCTCAAGCCTTGTTCCATGCAAAAACTACCATCTTTATTATATGTTCGAAACAGGGATGCTAAATTAGGGCATCCTTTTCTCATTGGAAAATTAACCTTGAAAGGCAGAGTACTCACTGAGTATAACTAAGTTCTTTGATGACTTACTATCACTGGTGCACACTTAGGCCCTCTGCTTGAAAAAGGTTGCAGGTAAAGATAATTGTTGCTATTTGGTGGAGAAGCAATATTTGATTGTCCCTGCCTGAATTGTTGAATTGATACCCCTTGTTTTTTGGGCATCTCCCCATAGCTCTGAAATTCTAGGTGCGCTGGTAGATGCATAATTCATTGCTGAATAAATTTAATTGGGGGTCTTTGCTTACTCTTATTTAACAGTTTTCCTATAGATGTGTGTGTATGATATTTTAGCTAGAAGAATATAGAAGTTATTCTTCAGCTTTCATATCTATGAATGTATCTGGTTCTTATTTTTGATGTTTATCCTTTCAATTGTAAATAAAGAAAAATATCTATAAAAGTAAATTTACACGGTAATGCTCGCAGCATGAGCAATTTTCATCAAGGGAACTAAATGACAGGAAACCTTTTTCTTTATCATTTATCCATTACTGAGTGATGCTACTTTATGCTCCCGCTTTACCTAAACTGCGCGAGAAAATGTTTGCAGATAGATGAAATAAATGTTGGAATGTCTTTCCTTTCAGCATAAGGGGCACAATGAGGCTGACAGAACATGTTGTGCAGTATTAGTAAAAAAAAAAAAATGAACATGATCTGCAGTATTGTTATTGAAGAAAGCGTGTCATGCATTCCCTCCTTGTAAATCATCTCAGTTGTAAAAGTAAGTTGTTGGTTAAGCTGTGAACAGTGTTATCCGGTAATTGAGATGTGCATAAGCTAGCCTAGACACTACCATTATAAAAGAAAAGGAAAAACAATTAAGCTGCTGCTATGCATTTTTTTTTTTTTGTTTAATATTATTTGATTTTAAGAGCTTGCATATTCAGATGTCTCGGTTGTATCACTTTATTCGGTAATGCTATGACCTCTTTATCAGATAAAATGACTGCCAAGTATTCTTTACACGCAGGCGCCTCCTGAAAGAAGACAGGTTTTCCGTAATGAGCTTCAGAGAGTAGGTACAGCAGGTGCCAAAGTGTTGAGAGAACTCGGGGAAAAAGTGAAAAAGATGGAGAAGTTGGGGTCAGTGGATATTCTGTATGAAGTGCATGAAGCAGCGGAAGAGTTGCAAAAAAAGGTGGATCGGAAGTCTTATCTTTTTGTCAATGCAGAAAACTGGGAAATCGGAACACGAGCCACGGTGGTGGATACTCCTCAGGAGTTTGGAAGCATGGATGATGATAGAAACTCTTTTCTACATCACAGGTCTCTTAGTGAAACAGTCATCAACATCGACTCCATCCTTACCTCAAAATGTTGGGATAATAGGACGTGTGATAACAAACAAAATGGAGGAGTAACCCCAGAAAACACGGTGGAGAAACCAAAATTCCAAACAGCACACTCTCTACCTAAAGCTAATGGTGCACTAAAGGAGGAGGTGGAAGAGGAAGAGGACAACAAAGAAGAAGAATCAAAGACATATGAAAGTGCCAGTGCTTTGTCTTTAGCAACATTCACGTCACTTCTCATAGAATTTGTTGCAAGACTTCAAAACCTTGTACACTCATTCGAAGAATTAAGTGAGAAAGCAAAATTTAAGGAACCTGTGGATGTGTCTGAAGCATCGCGAGAAGTTGGTTGGTGGTCCAGGTTAGGAGGGTGTCTAAAGTTTTGGAAAAGAGAGCAATATTTACCAGTTTAGAGGTCAATCCTAGTCCATGCAAAGGCAGAAGAGTATAGAAAAGCTATATTACATGGCCTGTTAGATGAGGAGCTGGTGTAGCAGCTTCCGTCAAACTGGGAACTCGTGAAAATGCAACACTGATTATATATCTTCACTCAAGAAAGTCTCAGAACATTTTAATATGCCAATTGCTCTTGAATGTTAGTTTTCAGTAGGTATAAATGTTAACAATAATAATCCCCGTGCATAGGACTGTATTAAGGTAAAATTTTAGCGAAGTGTTCTGAGTTCCAATGCATTAAGGTCTTAACAGTAAATATAGGCAGCACAAATGTACATTGAAACACTGAAAAACTATATGATTTTGTTTTATGAAGCAATTGAGGTGTCTGCTATAATTTATGTATTTTTTTTCTCTTGCAATTCGTTCATTCTTAGGGAACATTATGGGTTTACTCAGTATGGAGAAATATTTTTCCTGAATTATGTTTTTCAATCTCTTTATGTTTGGTTAGTCAAAAAATTTTAAAAATAATTTTTTAGAAAATAAAGTTTTTTTAAAATGAATAAAATGACTTTTCTAGTAAAAGTAGAAAAAATAAGTTTCATATCTTTCCCCCACTCACTAGCCCCCATCCCATCATCACCCTCTCACTCTACCCTCATTTTTACATTTCTTATTATTTATCAAGATTATATATAAATATTTTTTAAGATAATAATTTTTGCTTAATACAAACACAAGAAAATAAGTTCTCATCTTATTATATCATTACGGCAAAAACTAATTTATCAAGAAATCTACTTAATATTAATGAAATTTTAATTATTTGTATATTAATTTGGGGTCATTGTAGAATTTATAGACTTTTAAATTTTGTATCCGTCTTTGTCACTTGCCACTAAAAGAAGGATTGATAGTTTGTTTGATCAAATTTTTAAAATTAAATTTTTTTGAAAATCATCTTTGAAAAAAAACTTTTCTATTAAAAATAATTTATATTTGACTAATCAATTCAAACAACACTTCAAGCTATTTCTAAAAAGGTACTTTTGAATTGTTTTTTTAGGGTCAATGATTTCTTTTAAATTTCTAAAAAATAATCTGGTGAAACACCTCTTTTTTTTCAAATAAGTATTTTTTTCTGAAAAAAAAAAGCACTTTTAACCTCTCAAGAACTTGATGAAACATCCTAAAAGAAATCTACTAAAACATTTATAAAAATAATAATTGAATGTGACAAAATTATTATTATATATTCATCGAAGTTAACTGCAGAAACCCATAAGGGGTCATTTGATTTGAAGAAAATCATGCCTTTTTCATCCCTTCCTAGTTGGTTCATCTTTTTCTTCTAGGTTGACTTGAGCCAACAGTAAGGTTGAAACTTTAGAGTGATTACCATCTAAGCATCTCTTTTTATCGAACACAAGTTGTGCTAAGATCAGTATTTTAAAAGACACGAATGCGAGGTAAAACAATTTACCTGATATGGGGTGAGGCCTAAATGTTGAGGCGTTGGAGCGTAAGCCTCGTGCAAATCTTTAATTTTTAGTATTCTTAAAGTTAATATAATAAATTAATAATAAAAAAATAAAATTACATAAAATTATAAAAAATATATAAAAATTAATAAAAAAAAGTGAATAGAACTACTTCATCTAAAACGTTAATCAGAATCATCAATTGAGTAAAAGAAATAATCACAACTGCTTATCCCAAAAAGGCTAATTATATTTTTAGAAAATCGAGTAGACATTTATTAAATTAACTTGTAAAAAAAAAGAGAAAAAAATATATCATTAAAAGCAACAAACTAGAGAAAGTAACGAAGGATGAAGCTTTTTTTGCATTGTAATTGCACATTGAATATTTTTTTTCTTTACCCAGTGAAAGATAAAGAGAAAGAAAAAAAAAATAATGTCAAGAATAAAACATATTTAAATTTTAAAGCTTGTTGAAAATTTCAAATTTATAGCAAGTTGAATTTTATGTCTTTTGAATTAATTTAAATACTTATTAGCATATTTGGTTTTAATTAAGAAAGATACATCTATGCATACGTTTGGACTAATGAGACTTAAGACTGATGAGACATATCCCATGATACTTTTGCTCTCATAGAGGCCCCGTTGCATTTTTGCAATGCCCTACTTCAGAGCTCACCCTAAAAACGTTTTTTAAAATATTATTGAGATTAAAATATATATATATTTTTTTTAAGAAAATATTAATTATTTAATTTATTATATTAAAAATAACATAAATCATATAATTATTTAAAATAATTTATTTATTTATAAAACTATCCTCATTTTATTTTGTGGAAAAAGCTTTCAACGACGCCTTAAGAATACTTTTGTCATTTTTATTATTTTATTCTGGACTAATTAATCCCCAAGAATATTATTTTATCAACTTCCACTACTTTCAGTGACCATTCACACTTTCCACCGGCATCTCTCTCTTTTTTTCTCTTTCCGAAACCCTTCGTGTTTCTTAGCTTGCAGTTCAAGTAACTCATTCAATTTGCCTGTAATTCTCTAAAAAAAGGCTTTGGCATTTTCTCTTTATAAGAGTTAATCATCGTTAATTGCTTCTGTAATGTGAATGCTACTTAAATATCAAATCAGTTATCTTCCTTCAAGTTACTGAACTATGTTTACTTGTGTAATTAAGCGAGCTTTATGTAGCTGATAATGTATATTGTGTTTATGTTAATTTTTAATAACTACGAAAGATCTATAATAGTAGTCCAGTAGACAATTTTTTTTATGTAACAGAGGAGGAGTCTTATTCTTGTCAAGATAATGAAGAGTATATATAACTCATGTTTCTGAGCTTGCAGTTCAAGTAACTCGTTCAGATCAGTTATTCAAATTTTACTTATACAATTAAGCGAGTGTTATGTAGTTGATGATGCATACACTGCGTTAACTGTTAATTTACAATAACTATAATGCTGTCCAGTGGAGGATTTTTTATTTATATTATTATTTATAACAGAGGAGGATTCTTATACTTGTCAAGAGAATGAAGAATATAATTCATGTTTCTTAGTTTACAGTTCAAGTAACTCATTCAGTTTGTGTCGAAATTTGTTAAAAAAGATTTGGCGTTTTCTCTTTAAGAGTTGGTCATGGTAATTTCTGAATTCTGTTTACTTAGGATTGGGGGAGTTTTATGTAGTTTATGATGGCTTTTGTGTTTGCTGTTAATTTTAATAACTCATATCTCTCTCATTCTTAGCTTGCAGTTCAAGTAATTAACTCATCCCATATTTGTGGATATCTATTAAAAACATATCGTGTACAATATGTCATTTTCTCTTTAAGAGTTAGTGATCTGTAGTTGCTTCTCGAATATGAATGCTACTTAAATATGTGCATGGATTACAAGTCAGTTACTGAATTCTGTTTACTCATGATTGATTGATTTTTATGTAATTGATGCTATCGCTTTTTTTATTTATTTTAAAATAAAATTAAAAGATCTATAATGGCCGTCCAGAAGAGGTTTTATTTTGTTTATTTATTTTATTTGTTTATTATGCAACAGAGGAGGGTTTTATTCTTGTTAAGTTAATGAAGAACATAATGTGCCCGGTGGGTGAATGAAAGATAACATAAAGAACTCAGAAATGAATTCTTTTTATACATTGCGGTTTGTTTGTTTATTCCTTGTATCTTTTAGTGCCATAAATCCCAACTTAATTGCTCCTCCCTTTCCCCAGTGCGAAAACTCTTTTTTTATTTATTGTGAATTTACGTTTATCTACTTGTGATTCAGCAACTTCAACGTCACTGACTACTGTGTTTGTCTTTAATCTTGTAATAAAAAATTAAATATAAATATCTTTTGGATAAATGAAGGACAAAGTAACGATCCTTATATGAATTAATTTATATTATCAATAGTGCTAGAAACTATCTAGCTTTGTTGTCAATTACTTCCTTTCCAATAAACTAATTTTTGTTCATTTCTTAGAAGAAGATTATTTTTGTATGGGGAAATAAGTCCAGTTTCCTGAACATATAGAGACAGATATAATCACACATGTCAGCTGGCTATGGCGATAAGTACCGCATCTATGTATACTATTGCATTTTGATTGATGAAATCATGAGTGAAAATGTCTGGCTTAGATATAATTCCATGAAGAGCCTGTCTACTATTGCCCAGGCACTTGGTCCAGAGAGAACTCGGACAGAGCTAATTCCGTTTTCTAACTGAGAATAATGATGAGAATGATGATGACCTACATATTATAATAATTGAACAGTTGAGAGTGTTTATTCCATGTCGAAGGAGCTGAACATGCTAGTGTGTTACTTCCGCCCTTGGAAGATCTCTGTGCTGTTGAAGAGTCTCGTGTTAGGGACAAGGTGGTTGAGTCATTGTGCAAAATAGGGTCTCTGATGAGGGAACATGACTTGATTGAATCGTTTCTTCCACTGTCGAAGGTAGTTGACTGTCTTAATTTATCTTCTAATTGTACTTGACATTGTTTCATGGCAGTTCTGTACCATACAACAGCAATATACTAGTCCTAAATATTTAAGATTGGTTCACCGTATTGTTTGGTGAATGATAAACTGCCAGAGACTTGTTATTCCTTAAGTTTTGAATAGTCATGAAATTATTGAAAATATGCATATGCATTATCCGAAAGTGAATGTGACCTGAAGATGCTACATGCTGATTCTATAGAGTAATTGAGATACTTTATGCTCCTGTGCTTTCTTATTTACTGATGAAAAGACTGAAAAAAGAAAGTTACTTTGTTTAATATAAGTTTAACACGTCATAAATTGTATCCTAGATTGATGGGGTTTAAAAATACAGGAAAGGTGTGAACTAAGGTATGTGGATAAAAAATTTCCTTAAAAATAATGGTTGGACGGCTGAAGAATGTAGAGAATCTTGCTTCTGGAGGATATTTCTTACGTTCAAAATCACTACATATCTTACTCAATGAAGATATGAATTCTAGAATTTGATACTCTGCCATCCATAGAAAGATCATGTTAAATGGGTGAATTTTGTGCTTCACTATGAAGATTTTATATAAGGCATTATCATGAGAATATCATACAGTAAAAAAAAAATTCTTCTAGATTTTGCTAACATGTAAATATCAACCAGATGTATCTGCTTATTATTATGCTAGCAGTTTTACTGTTCATCATTTATCTATTGACTACTATGTAAGTTAATGTAGTGATATTCTAAGTGTGATCCTTCAATATTGAGTATTTGTTGACATAGTGACTTTCTCTTCTTGGTTTCTCCTAATCAGAGACTGGCTGCTGGGGAGTGGTTTACTACACGAATTTCATCATGCGGATTGTTTCATAATGTTTATCTAAACGTTCCAGAGGTTCTAAGAAATGAACTCAGAACTTTGTATGGAAAACCCTGCCATGATGACCTGCCTATCGTGAGGAAAGCAGCTGCAATTAATCTTGGAAAGTTTGCTGCTACTATTGAGCAACCCTATCTGAAGAATGACACCATGTCAATGTTCAAGGATTTGAGGAACGATGGTATGGTGTTCTCCAAACGTGTTCTGTTTAACTAATTCAATTTTCTTTCGTAAAGGAATTTGTGTTTTAGATGAAACTATTACTGGTCTAAGATGTTGGGCTCTTTCAACCAAAGATAGTGTGATATTGTCCGTTTTGGGTTAAGCCCGCACGGTTTTTTCCAAAGGTCTCACACCACCTTAAATGTAGCTTTCAAATCCTTTCAGCTACCAACGTGGGACTTTTGTTCACACACCCAACATAAGATTCTTTGATGAATAAGCATTTCTGTTTTGTTCTGCTTCGCTTTGATTCTTTTATGCCGAGAGTAATTATATAGTGTTTAAGGAAACTAGTATGATTGAGAGTGATTTTTAGTAATGCAAATTTCATTTTGTCTCTCCCTAGATTAATAAATTGGTTCTGGCTGTTGACCTACATCAAGGTGATTTCCAGTAAATAACAGTTTGCTTTAATTTTACATTTCGGGTTACCATTTACTTGTGATAAAATGAAGGTTTATGGGAAGCACATTTACGATTGGGATGTTTCTGTAACTCTCTTTGTTAGATAGTGGAGAAGATACGAAAAGGTGAAAGTCTTGCTAAGTTAGAATATCTCTTTTTAGAGTAAATTGCATGTAATCTAGTTAAGGCATACAATTTATTATTTATCTCACTTCACCCTATTCATGTTTCTTTCCCCTCTATAGTCAACAAAAGGTCAGAGAAGCATATCAATGCTAAGTTTCTAGTGCATATGTCGATCTTAATTGAGGAGTAATCTTCAAGATAGCTTCAAATTCTTTGTTTCATTTTCTGGAAAGAAGTACCAAAAATCTGATCAATTTTTATCTGCGACGACAAGCCTTAATTGTTCTTTATTTAAGAATTACTCTCCTATGATAGACCAAGGGAAGTATATTATAGTTGTCACCCCTGGTTGAGCTAAAATTGGGGTTTCCAACTTAAATCATAATAATTAAACTGGATTCTGGCTCTATTCAGATCAAGATTCTGTTCGTGTATTTGCTGTCAAGAGCTGCGCAGCTTTGGGGAAGCTATTGGAGCCACCAGTTTGTGTAGCAGAACTTCTCCCTATCATAGTTGAATTTTCACAGGTTGGCCCAATAAGCTTTGAATGACTTCAATGACTTTTTCTATTGAAATTGCTGTATCTATGTACTGTAGTTCGCAAGTCCTACAATTCTTGAATATAAGATGAAATGAAACATTTCAATGAAGTGTTAATGTCTGTCCAAATTTGTGTAACACTTTTCAGTCATCAAAGATTAATTTTGACAATAATCACAATTTACCCCGGAAATAATATAAGTTGCAATTTTCTCATTTCAAATGGGTGAAAGCTTAATTTTGAAATGTTAACCGAAGCTCATCAAAATCCAAGCAGCGGAAAGCATAGAAAGTACTACCTTGCACATCTATTTTAAGTTAAATTATAAGAAATTCGTAAATTCATATAGCAATAACACATCACATCTCCCAAACAAACTACAAACAATTTGCTGCTTTTCAGTACTGCAATAACTTTACTGTTATAGATATCTTCAGGGATTTGTATGTCCATCTCTTTTCTTCCATAATTCTGATGTCTGTAGGTCTTAGTCAATGTATCAACAAGATCATAGTTCTTGCTAATACAATTTCTGATTCAGTCCCTACTTTCTTAGTTCTGCATATGAATGAATATAGTGTTTTCCTTTGACCAAGCACTACTATTCTTTATAAGTTTATAGTTGGATACGGGTGGCCAGAACATATTCTCATAACTTGCGTATCCACATTAACAGGATAAAGCTTGGTGAGTTCGTTGCATGGTTGCAAATCGACTTCTTGAACCATGTGACGCAGTTGGACCAGATGCTACCAGGTAGTTACGTATGGTGCTTTGCAAGTAGATCCATAAACGTCCTCCTTGCATTTATGGTCATTAACTTTCTTGCAAATGAAGTATTTGATTATTTTTGTGAACTGAAAATTGCTGTTAAGACCATTTCCACAAACCTTTTTGTGCTCTTATCAAAAGTATATCTTTCTGTCTCTCTCTCTCTCTCTTTCTTTCTTTCTTTCTTTTTTTTTCACTGAATCAAGGTAGTGGTATGGACTGCGTAAACTTTACCCTCCCCAGACCCCACCTGGGAATTTTCTGGGTATGTTGTTGTTGTTGTAAGTTTACTCGGTCCAAAATTAACTTACAAGAGTGTTGAGATTTGAAAGGATGGATATGGTACCTGCATATGTTCATGACAATGAAGTTGAAGTTCGCACAGCTGGGGCTGGTAGGCCACCATGTTTTGCCAGATGTTGAGCCCTGAGATTACAATCCAGCATATCCTTCCTTGTGTCAAGGTACAAAACTTATGATGCTCCTTCTGTCTATTGTTGTATCATGCTCTATCTTTTGTTTTTTTTTCAGTTTGTGTGCTGTATCATTATGCCTTTTCCTTTGTGTGTCTATTAATTCTCCAAAGGTTTTTTCAGTAATTGTTATGAGCGGTACATTTTTTTGTCTCAGATACTATCATCAGGTTCATCCCGGCATGTACGTTCTGCTTTGGCTTCAGATATTGTGGGACTGGCTGCCATTTTAGGAAAGGTCTAACCCCTTGACAGTACTAATTAAATCTGATTAGCCTATCATTTCCCCATACAACAGTACACGTAACCTAACATACTAAATTTTGCTCTCTATGTAACTTAAGTCCCTATCAATCTTTATTTTGATTGTTGTCCTGCTGCAACATGTTCTTTTCATGGTGCTTCAATATGTTTAAATGATGTCTGCTTCATGCCTTTTCATTTGCTTACGGCAAAGCTTTTGCTTACCTTTTATCCAGTTGATTCTCTGGTTATGTTAATGTGTCTCAATATGTTTTGCTGATCAAGAAAACACATTTTTCTAACAAGTTTTAGCCTTTGACCTGATTGCTAAACTACCACAACTTCTGCACCGCATCCTCTGTGACCTGATTACTGGCACAGGGCCTCAGCAGCTGCCAAAGTGTGTTTTTACTAGACAATTCGTACATGCAGTTTATGTGTATGCTGCATTCTGCTTGTCTGCGGGGATCTTTTAAATTGGTCACCAACTTTGCAGGCCTGATACATCCAGAACCTTAGGTCTGTGGAAATTTAAGTGTGTGCATCCTATGTTTTTCAAGTGCTGTACTCAAAGCACCAGAAAGCTAACAATTAGTGCAGGTCTTGAATCCCCAAAATTAGGATGCGATTTGATTGCTAAGTGAATACTGTTGATTCACTGAATCTTCTAGAAGGTGAAAGCAAGCACTGAGTGGCTACATATCTGACTTCTGTGAGAACACTCTAGCAAACAGCAGAACATACTGAGATACCTGTACAAGATGTTGGAATTAACCTGGATAGATATTGACATGAAATACAAGGCCAGCCAAGTCTGCTAGTATCCTAATGTGGTTGAATTCTTTTTCTTGGATAGAGTTGTGAATTTCCCTCTGATCACATTTTAAGCAGCTTAAGCTGGAAATGATTTCTTATATCTCACAGCCTGTGGTTTTTTTAGCTTGTCTTTGATGACCTCTGGTTGTGTAACATATGTATGTTTCTTTATTTTTGAACTTCATGAGAAACAAATTTCTGAATATACTCAAACTTGCTTTGGGAAGTCGAATCTGTTTTAAGTCAATCAAATTGCAAAGAGGAACTTATTGTCTCTGTAATCTTTATTGCAGGATGCAACCATTGAGCACCTTCTCCCAATATTCCACTCCTTTTTGAAGGACAATTCCTCTGATGTTCGTCTGGAAATTATCAGTAAAGTTGTCCAAATGAACGAGGTTACCTATGATTCACCATCAAATATCTGTATTCAAGCGGCTTTTCATGGCCTAATGGCTTGTTGGCATCTGAACCTCACCACCTACACCCTAATTTTCCTCTCTTACAGGTGATTGGAACTGATCTGCTCTCCCAATCACTGCTGTCAGTTATCGTTGAACTTACAGACAGACACAACTGGAGGATACGTAATGCAATGATAGAGTTTATCCCTGTGTTGGTGAGACAGCTGGGTGCTGGCATTTACAATGACGAACTTGCTGCTCTATGCAGCAATGGTGAAAAGATAAGGTACTCGTGAAGCTGTCTTTTTCTAATTAGGTCTATTGGTGCTTTAGATGGTCATTTGTGACAAAAAAAAAATCCTGTTTATGACTTGGTCAAGTGAGTGCAAATTATCCAGACGTGATCATATGATTGATTAGGGAGAGAGTCATTAGTTGGCTACTTTTACATATTCCAACTCCTGGAAAGAAAGCTATGAAGTTATATTATAAGTTGGTTTCTTGGAAGAGGATAG
>JBDJHY010000078.1:24354856-24369437 GCA_039654485.1 Withania somnifera
AAGAAGTTTTTTCTTTTTGTACATTTTTTCCTCCTGTTGTCAAGATTTTATTAATAAAGGAAAAGGGAAGCCCGGTGCACTAAAGCTCCCTCTATGTGCGGGTACGAGGAAGGGATGGACCACTAATCGTCAAGATTTTATTCTACTAAATTCAAATGAAAGAGGAATTTTCATTTATCATCCTTCACACTAATGTTGCCAGTTCTGCAAAAATTTCAGCAAGCCACTGTGGGATGTTATAGCGTATTCAGTCTCCAATGTACCTTTGCCAACACCTGGAAAAGATAGGGTGCTATTTGCTATTGAGAACAGCCTTCTCTCTGTTGAAGTTCCACCAAAGGAGGGCCTTCCTCATGCTGATGTAAGTTGACTAGTATTTGTCTTCTTGAGAGTGTATCCAGTTAAGGTGTCTCACTGGATTGTTGATTCAGTATAGGATTGACTATATTTTACTTGATGGCAGATATCGTTTCAGCCTTTGCTTCAGTGTTTGGATGTGGATAATGTCATCCAATTATTTACAGCTGTTTTGCTAGAGAGAAGGATTTTACTCCGATCGAACATGTATTTTCTATTGCTCTCACTCCTGGGGATAAAATTTGTTAAAGCTGCTTCGATGTATATGTAGCGTTGTTGGTGTCATCTCCTGTTTCTTGTGCATACCATATATTTTAATTGATGTGCGCACTGCAGCTTTTGCCAATTTTGGTTTGACCTTAGCAGCTTAAAGAGTTAGATACCCAGTTCTATGCCAGCTTTTTGGTGCAACATGGCCTTGGTAAATGATGTCGCTTCCATGTTAGATATGTCAGGGCTTTGCAAAGTTTGTAATTCAACACACTCTCTTAGTGCTGTTATATCATTTATAAAATACCATTACTTATTAAAAAATTAGATATGCAATTCTCATTTATGTTTGACTCATTTCTTTCTATTAATACATGGTTGATGTGAGAATTGTTATATCTTGTGCCTGGGAGGGAAGAATCATTGATATTAACAAAGCCCCGTTCATGTAAACTTGCAGTTGCTTATTATGTTGATTGAAGAGTATTTTTTTTAACCATGGAACAAGATTAATAACCATGTGAATTGATAATTTGGCATTTATGAAAAATGAAACAGGCTTATAACCTGGCAGAGCTGGAGCTGTTGTAGATATATTGCTTAACCTTATCAAGAAAATGCATTTATGTGTGCAATAGAGCTGAAACTTTTGAAGCAGAAAAGGCGGGCTGACATTTTTTTAAGAACTTTTGGAGAGACAAAATATTATATGCTACAATAAGCTTCCACGATTTTAGATTTTATGTCTTCTGTCCTTGTCCTTTTTTCTTTTGGGTGCTAAAAAGCCCCAAGTTGGTGACTTTAGATGCTTCAATATATTTGTCATTGGTTTCAACTTTCTTTTAGCTTCGCTGTTTTGGGGTCTTTTCGGTTCCGTCCTCTGAGGTGTTGCAAATACTAGCAAGCAATTAACCTTGTGTAGCTGATTCTTCTGTGTTTTTTTTTAAAAGAAACTGGTAACTCTATATATTTAATGAACTAATCAGTACATAGGTTGACCAAAACCATATTTACAAAGAATTCCGATCTAATGTGCTTGTGTAACTGATTCTATATTGTTGGGGTTCATGTTTTCTAATTTCAACTTAACTGATTTTGCAGGTATTCTCTGTTGACACTTGTATCAGAAGCCATATGCCATTTAATTTATCCATTTCGGTGGCAGGTGTGTTTTATTGGTTTATGAAATATTTTTGGGATCTATGGCTTGTTATTATCCTATGCATTTTCTCAATTTATATGTATGTATATATGGTTTATGTATGCATTCATGTTGTATTTATATGCGTATGTCTACTTGTTTGTATGTATATTTTATTTAATGCCCTATCCTATGGGACTTTATTATGTTTTGAGGTTTCCACGGACAGCCATCTGATTTTCTGATGTTTGGTGTGCTGAAGCATGTCTACATTCCATTGCTGTTTTTCAGTGGAGTAGACTATATTGATGCTCCTACGCCGTACATGATGGGCCTTCACTCTGGTGTGGATACTTATGGGCTTACGATGGATGGTGTAAGTTCACCTAACGCCTATAATCTGATATAGACACCTACTTATACTTTTCATTCAATAATGAAATAACTTGAGTTAACATTTTGATATCAAGCGGTTGTCTTCAGTGTTGATTGATTATAGTGCTTCATGGACTACCTCTTTTTGATAGTAAAGTAATTTAATTGGCAAACAAGTACCAAGAAAATGCTACTTGTACAACAGTACTACTCAAAAAAAAAAAATAAATAAGAAAAAGAAAGTGCTACGTGCTTAGTTTCGTACAAAGACGGTACTGTTCTTCCCGTTTCCTTTCATTTTTAAGAAAACGAAGAAGTGTCTCGTGAGATTAGAAAGGTTTTGTCATAGAAATCTCTGAAGAAATATCTGCTTGGATAGTAATGGTAATTTGATATGAGTTTATTGCATATGAATATGAGAGTCATTATCAGGCAATCATTGGTAGCTTAGTGGTGTAGTGTGAATCCAGCTAGTTCCCAGGCTGGTCCTGCAGCATCTTGGTAGCATTTAACAAATCTCTACTTGAGTCAGGGTCGAAGCAGATCCGAGCTTTATAGGTACTAGGTAGGAATCGTTGCTTGGTAAATTCTAAACGATAGTCTTCTAACAAACTCATACTAGATTTTATTTTTGTTGTTGTATTCTTCTAACAAACTCTTAAACTCGCTTGTCTTTCCATTAGGTTGTTTATGCACAGGATACTGCCATTTACCAGAACCACCACTTCACAAAATAGTGGTCAATACCTCCAGTTGGCTTATTTATGGCTTATATGTATAAGTCATAAATTAGGAATCCTTATGACTTTTGACTTATTTTTATTTTTTGACTTAAAATTTTATCTTACTGAAACACTACAAAAGTGCTTAAAAGCAACTAAAATAAGCCAATCCAAACAGGCTCGTAAACTACTGACCTTCAACTGCCTGACTCTGTGGTTCTCTAAGGTTGAAAGACAAGGAATGAGAAGGAAAAATTGTTGGAGAAGCTCATATATCAATAGAAAAAGCTCGCTAAGTTTGGTTGAAAGATATTTATTCCTTGGAAGAAAATCAAGCGCGAGGGGAACAGATGTGGTCATTTGATCATTTTCCTCTTCTCTTTTTCATTTCTTTGTGGTGGGGGAGGTAGTTTTTAGCATTCCATCAGTGTTGTAGAATGAAGAAATTTTGTGTGGCTTAATCAAATAATATTAAGACCTTTCTACAGTAATGTTTTGATATCAACTGCTGGGATTTCATGATGGTGTTGTTATTATTATTTTACTCATGCGTTTTGGAGCTCCATTTCTTTATTTTTTTCACCGGATTAACTTGATCTCAAGCTATGTCTTGTATTCTTGTTGTAGTTACACACATAAGTTTGGTGAAAGAGGAATAGGAGAATGTAGAGAAAGATGATTGAGTGTCATTCATAGAGAACCATGTCTTTATGTAAGGTTTTCTATTGTTGGGTATATTGTTGTACACGGAACGTTCTTTGCCCTTTCTTAAATGAATTGTTTACCTTATCAACATAAAATAGTTTTTCAAGAGTTGACAAAATAATTCTTGGATGATTTTACAACATATCTGATAAACTAATAGTTTCATACTGCAGATCTATGCTTAAGTATTAACAAAGAGGAAATTGATCAGTTTTCTGCAAATGCCCTTTCTCAAAGATATATACAGTTAGTATCAGGTCCAGCCCACACATCTAGACTCTAGTTCCCTAGAGGGTGATTCCAAAATTTGATAGCCTTATCTTGGCGGCGAACTGCTCTTGAAAGTCACTAAGGGATTTGCGGATCGACGCACCACAGTGGCCTTCATGGTATAGGAAAAACAGATATTTTGATTTGTAGAGTGGACTCGTCCTCTAAAACTATACCCAAGAAGCATAATCAATCTGAATTCTACTGATAGAAATAATTAATTCCTCCAGCTAAATTAGCCTTGAAGCCACTTTCTAGGTTGTTAAGAAGTCCAAGTGTGTTAATTCTTCTTTTTGATACACTTCTTATTACGTGTTTTTTCTGCCCTTCATTAATAAAGTTTCATTGCTTTATCAAGAAAAAATAATTCTAAGTGTGTTATCTTTCTTTGATTTGATGAAGCAAGTCCGAGTGGTTAAGTGGTACTTACTACCAATCCCCAGGGATTAGTTCTTCCGACAAAGATTGAGGGACTTGTGACTTAGGGCACAGGTTCGAGCCTTGCATCATGCGAACTAAGCCTGATATTTCAATGGAGAGGGGTAGAGGGAAGGACCCATTAAAAGCTGCGCTCTGTCCTAAAGGTTGTATCCCTATACAGGTTTCCGGGTCATCAAAAAAATAATCGTGTACTTGCCAAAAAAAGTGGTGAATTAGAGTCCAAGTTACCAATTAAAAAAAAAAAAAAAAAAGGTGATGAATTAGAGTCTCCTTCAGTATCATTATCATTCTGAATCTTGGAACGGCTTAAGTGTGCTCTGACTTAATTTATTTACTTTTTATCCAACTTTTTGATTTATGCTTTCTTTGATGTTTTAGGTAGTTATTGTTGACCTTGAACATAATCGCATCACTACAACAGAGGAGATTCCTCCCATACCAGAGCCAGAATATAGCACCCTGCGTGGTGAGATTATGAAGTTGTTGTATCCAAATGTTGTTGGAATAGACCAAATGAAGGCTACTCGAGCAAATGTTGCAGATCAGTACCCACGAGGTGGCAACAGACCGTGGGGAGAAGAACACGACATTCAAATTAGGTGATTCTTGTGTGTCGTTTTACAATATCTGTGGATGTGTTTATTTGTCTCTCGAGGATACTTGAAGTTGTAAGTAGGTTTCATATAAAATAACATATTAAACCCCTGGTTTTTGTTCCATTTGTAGATTTACATTCTTAAAGTTCTTTGCTTCAATACTTGGTGGCTACCGCAATTTCATAGTAAGAAGCTTATACTTCTAAGTAGTTGATATATCATGTGAAAGTAGAACTGGAAATAACATTTTCCATCACTTTATATCAGGAAAATACTGCAACACAGGTCTTCAACTCTCAGGCTTTCCTCAAGAAGCGCTCTCGGTCAACAAACCAGCCACCTGATCCAATGGTGATGTCGAAGTCCCCATCTTGTGTTTGTAGACATACACATTGATTTCTCTTGTACGTGGCATAAATATTTGGTCCTTCATAAGATATACAGGTATCAACCTGTCTAAAAGGCCTGCCAGGAATTTAGGATGGATGATTTGATGATAATATATATTTTATATTTTTTGATCCTAATATGCAATATATATAACTTTTGATAAAAATGGGATTACACTAGGTATGTTGTTGATGAATATTTTATGAGATTCAGTTTATTTTAGTAATGGACAAACAAATTTGCAACTTTTATTTGTGTAAAAGTAGTTTCGCTGTTAATATAGATCAATATATGGACTTTCTGTAGTTGCTAGGGAGATGTTGTAGTTGACTGTGTGGATATTCCCAGCAGTCCTTTGTAATTTTGCTTCTGGTACCTTCTTGGTACTTAGTCAATAAACCTTTATCTTATCAAAAATAAAATGATTGATTTTGCATTACAATTTCACCACTGCATTGAAGGCTAATAGCTTGATAAGATTGGGTAGTAAGGAGACCCCAACATCCATGTTCATTTTCTTTTGGTTTGTAAGCCTATTGGTGTGATATTAGTAAGGATGAATGCGACAAAGTTTGTCAAAACTCGACCTATAATGAAAATGTTTTCACCTCATCCACATACTTTATTTCTAATAAATATGTATAGTACACAGGCAACTATACTTGGTTATGCTTTTGGTGTCACCAAACTCGTATATTTATTTTCTTTGTATTATGCCAACAGATAAGTCAGTTTTTAGATTCCCAGGGTTTCTTGGATTACTTGGAGAGAGGTCTTGGTTCTGAAGAAAACAATAATAATCTCCTGGATAAGTTACAAGATGCCATTGGCAGGGGTCAAAATCCTCTTTCAGTTCTTCCATCACTTGTGGCAGAGCTAGAGATCATAACTATATCTGATCCGGGTGTGGGAATTTCAGGTATCTTTTTTATTACTTTGGTTCGGCTGAATCATATCTGATGAACACATGATTGTTGGGATGGATACAACACTGATATAAATTCCCCCCTTTGCTCTGAAAACAATTAGGATCAGGTGCCAAATACTGTTATGACAGGTTTCCTGCAAATTTCAGAACAGAAGAGCAGGAGGAAAAGAGGAAGCAGATTCTTGCAGCAGCAAGTGGAGCACTTGAATATTCTGGGAGACATACTACTAGGTATGGCTTATGTTTTATGCCGGCATTTCTCTGGAAGTTAACATCATTTTGTTTCTCTAAAACGAAAATTATTTTTCCTCCATCATATCAGTTCACTTTCAGTACTTGCTGGAAATGATTCAAAGGCCGAAAGTCTAAGCCCCAGAGAGCGAGCTGTAAGTTCCCAGTGTTTTGCTTGTGATGTCTGTGATTCACTATTTTGTTTCTCTCAACGCAGTTTGGTTTTTTCCTTCCTTACAGGCAGAGAGGGAACGTATGGTTTTAGACATAAAAGTTAAGCTTCAGGTGAAGTATTTGTTATCCTTAAATCCTCCAAGTCTTTTTATTAGATGCTTCCTTCTATATATTCTTTCTCTTCAGTTGTACAGTATATCTATACCAGATTCTCTTAGAATGAAGATTGCAGAAGGAATACCAGTTGTACAGTATATGCAAAGTTTTTTTCATCAGATGCTTCCTTCTATATATTCTTTCTCTCCAGTTGTACAGTATATCTATATCATATTCTTTTAAAATGAAGATTGCAGAAGCACTACCAGTTAAGGGCAGTTTAGAAGTTAGTAATACTATTCCCGATTACACTAAGCTCATCTTTCCTTATAATTTCCGTTGCTTTCCTCTAATATTACATCCTTCTTGAGTTGTTCTATATGGAGCAGAAGTTCATAAAAGTGGAAGCTATTGACTTCTATTCAACTATCCTTAAATTCCTCGTTCTATTTTTTCGATAAATTTGTATCATGCAGCAAACGTAGAAGGTTAAAGGAGAGAGCGGAAGTTCATAAAAGTTCTTTGTTTCTTTCTAGCCAATTTTTCTAGTTTGACAATGCAACTTAAAATCCATCTAGTTTTCAGTAGATGGATAGTGTGCATCTACCCTATTTACCTCTTAATTTTCCGGCTTCCAAGGCAAGGAAGTGTGCTTGAGCAATTTCTGAGTCTTTGCCTCTAATTGACTTTCGAGTTTTAATGGAGAAACCTGGTCAGTGAGGATTCATATAGTCAACCCGGCCTTGTTTGGAACTGAGACGTCATTGTTGTTGGCTCTAGTTGACAATTTTCTACCAACTTTACATGGGATATTATGGTCTTTTAAAGGAGCTCTTGTAAAGTATTGAAGTCGACTCATATTTAACTTTTTTGCCAAATAATTTTTGATTCTGATGCCTGAATAGGATCTAGGTTTCTTTTGTCTGCTCTGTACGTGTGCCTGCACTCCTGTACCCTCGTGGATGCCTCTTATTTTATTGATGAAAGAAAAGAAACTTCTCAGATAGATCTTTGATTCCATATCTGCATTTGCTTTTCCTTTAAGCAGGGATTGTGGGTACGCCTTCTGAATTTGGGACAAACTGATGATCCTCTTTCCTCCTTTGAATATGGAACCATCCTTGGTATTTTTCATAATATCCCAGAATTGTTGCATTTTATGGTTAATGCTGGTATAATCTATATTTTACTGTCCTAGGGAAAGAAGAACAGGCTACTTGGCTGAATATTTTTTGTGTTTTGTTATCAGCATTAATTGAGTCAGATGCAGAAGGAATTGGTGGTAGTGGCTTCGTTGAATGTATTAGAGAGCACATTCATTCAGTACGTAGCTCCAAACCAGTGTTGTTATCTAAATCATTTGACATGTTTTGTGCACTGACTTCCGCGCTCTGCTCCACACGTCATAGGGTTTGAACTGCCAATTATCAGAGGAACAGTTTATTGCAGTCAAGGAACTGGTAAAGTGATGTTTCAACTCTCCTTTTTTTTTTTCCATTTGATTGAAGTATTTGAGATTTCTCAACCAAAAAAATAGGAAGATTAGCTTTCCTCACGTATTTTTCCTTTTCCTTCTATATTACTGAAGAACTTAATTGCGGACTACTCCTTCAGTTGGGAAAAAAGTGATGAAAGGGAGAAAAACATCTTTTAATACTTTGATAACAAAATAATCTTATATGCAATATGACTTATTTTGCAATTTCTACTTTCTACAATTTTCTTCATTTTTCCTTCTGAGATGTCATTTTTATTGATTTAGAATTTCATGCTGGACTCCTTACCTGTCATTAGAAATATCACAAGCTACAGTCCTGAGTATTCCCTCTTTCAGCTAGTTAACCAAGAGTCAACATGAGCATTCATGGACTTAACCTGTCTAACATATACTCGTTTCATACAACTGCAGCTGAAAACAACAATTAATCTTGCTACCTCTAGGAATGACATGGCAACTGTCAGAGATGCCCTGGAAGTCTCTGCAGAAATGTACAAGAAGGATATGAACAATGTCTCGGACTATGTTCAACGACATCTTCGTTCTCTTTCTATCTGGGAGGAGCTACGGTGTGTTTCTGTTAACTAATAAAATAATACTTCATAAGTTGATGTCTCAAAAAATACATCAGTAGTTGATGTCTCTTTTTCTGGTGTCATGATAAATTACACAGAACAATTAAGGTAAGAATAAGATCATACATGTCAATATATTACCAATCGAAGGCCCTTGGGCTTTGATCTAGTGGTAAGAGCACAACACATGATGTGTTGCTTAGGCTCACATCACAGGTTCGAACCTTGTTGCAAACAAAAATCTAGTATTTAAATGGATAAGGGTAGAGGGAGGGCCCACTATCTATTGAGTTTTCAAACCGTGCACCATTGGCCCTTGGTATTTCTCGGTTATAAAAATTATATGACCTATCAAAGTATTCTTTCTTGAATTTACCCCTACAGTTTTCGAATTTCCAGGTTCTATCTTCTTCTTCTTCTTTTTCTTTTTTTTGAAAATGAAAAAAAAAATGCAGCAGATAGCACATGAAAATTCTAAAACCATAGGGGTAAATTCTATTTCAATCATCCCAACTAACTTTCTTGGTTAGATTATAAGATTTAGCTTCCACAAGTTTCTCCAAACTAATAACTGGGTCTTTGAACAATTAGCTTATTGCAATGGTTAAAGGGTGAAGTTTGTCCTTTTTCCTTGTAATCACTATGCCTCAATTACATGAGTGTCTTTATTAATTGTATTGTGGTAATTCATATGGAACTAAAACTGAGGTTCACAAGTCTTTCACACTTCCTGTCTTTTTTCATTTTTGTTTGATAATCTTTCAAAGTTTGAGGAATCTGTGTTAGGTTTCTGACTGATATCTCCACCTTCATTTTTCAGTTTCTGGGAAGGATACTTCGACTGTCTACTGGACCGATATTCTAGCAAGTACGCGATTTATTTTTCTATGCTTCATTCAAGTTTATATTACACCCATCATTATCTGAATGTTTCATTTTGGCATATTAACAAGTCTTCCCTTGTTTTTCCTTTTCAATGTCGGTTATTTGGATTTTTAATAATTTCTCTAAATAAATTACTGAAGCTAGGATGCGACATGTAGATTATGAAATACACGTGTCATTAACTGAAAGAGGCATATATATTGTAAATATTTAAATTACCGCATGTCATAGATGAAAGTAATTCCAACAGATTCCATGGTAAGACGTTTTTACGAAGTAACATGTCAAAGTGACAATACAATACATTACAGGTATTATCTTACAGAAAGAAGGCTTATCTGAGATATATTAAGGCAAAGGAGAGTTGATTAGTTTACATATTCTGGCAACGTTCCCTTAATTGAAATGTTGAATATTAATGATGTCAAAACCAGCACTAAAAAGTGCTCTGATTAGTGCAGGCCTACTAGTAACTAGGCGGGTCGATTGACATTCATTCTCCATATCATGCATTAGTTTATATCTCTCCATATAGAATCAGTTGTCGCATAGGAAAATATACTTTCTTTTCAACCACTGGCAATAGACTAAGATGACTTAACTAGATCAATATGCCAATGAGAAACAACTTAAACATCTTCATCCAAAATTCAGAAATGAGACATCCCAATTACATTACTTTGTTAAAGTACCATATAATAATTTCCAAGAGACCAAAATTGTAATTTGCACTATGGTTATCGTAAAGGACTTGGTAGCACATAGCCACAAAAGAATGTAGCAAGATGCAATTGAAAGTGCACCATGCTGTTTAATACTGACAGTTCATTTATGCTTCGGATACTTGAACAATCCTCACTTTTAAGGAGAGAGTTCACCGTAAGAAGCAACACCTTTTTAACACTAGTAAGCAACATTCATCCAAAATCGGTAACAGCAAGCAAAACGGAATTCAAAAAGTTTTGGAAAATAAATGTTGACCCTTTTGCCTTTCCACCTTGGACGGCATAGTGAATGAGGACATAATGTAAGTTGTCATTGAATTCAAAACAATCTTTATAAGAATCAAGCAAGATTCTCAAGAGACAGATATTGCCTCTTCCAGTTGGAGTCTCTTCACATCTCTCTGTTACTCCCTCCCAAAACAGCTTCAGGATTATGCTTTGCCCTAAGGGTAACCCCAAACATATTGTAAGTAAATCCTCTTGATACCCTGGGATAGTAGCTAGCTCCTGTAGATCATAGACAGAGTTCACTGGAGTTAGAGGCGTGGCATTTGGACATGAATTGAGTTATATTCGAAAAGATTAGTATCTGAAGTTGAGTTGAAAAAGGATATTTGGAAGTTGAAGTTGTTTCTCGACATGCATTTTGCTTGATAAAGTGTTAAAAGTGTTTGGAGTGAAAAATTGACACAATGTATCACCAAACAGGTTCTTGACTTTTGTTTTTGTTTTTGAAAAAAAAAAAAACTTTTTATTTTCCCAAAGTGTCCTCAGTTTACTCTTGTCCCAATTGACATGAAGTCCAGACACAACTTCAAAAGCATCAAGTCTCATACATCTTTGTCGGCTTTCCTCAAGTTCACAGAAAAAGTGTCGTCCACACATGGAAGGTGTGAAATTACCATACTATTTTCTGCCCACAGTTAAAATGTGAAACCCCTGATCCAGCCTTTGCATTCTGTAAGCCCTTTCATAACTAATAGGAACAAGAAAGGAGAAACTGAATCTCCATGTCTTTAGCCCTATAAGTTGGAAAGAAACCTTGTGGAGATCCATTGATTAGGATAGAAAACTTGACTTTACTAATCTGATGCCATATCCAACTCTGCCACTTCTTGTCAAAGCCTAAGTAGGTATTTGGATATGAATTGGTGATATCTGGGATAAAAGTAGTATTTGAAGTAAATTTTGGAAAAGGGCATTTGGAAATTGAAGTGTTTTGACATGCATTTCACTTGAAAAATATTGAAGTATGTATAACCAAACATTTTTTTTTGAAAGGAAAAAAAGTTTAAAAGAGAAAAAGATTGTACGTAGAAGACAACCGTAATTCTCTAAGAACAGTTAGGAGAAAGCCGCAATTCTTATGCTCATATTCCCTTTCAAAGTCAAGTTTGCAAAAATACCTAGACTTCTTTCCCCCTTCCTAAGAACAAGGTGTTTGCTGTTAAAGATGCATCCAGTACTTGCCTCTTTTAGAAAACCATCTGTGTTTGAAATCAGGCCAATTGTAAAACTCCCAATTAGTGCAATAGGTCTGAAGTCCTTAGGTTCCTGATTGTCTTCTTCTAGGAAATAAGGGCTGTGTAAGTGACAATGAACTCATCTCATATTTTTCCTGTTGATTAAAGTATTGCGGGTGGCCTTGATTATGTCATCTTTGATAGTTAGCCTGCACTTTTTTGGAAAAGAAACTCATTTAATATACCATCTAATGGAGCTTTATGACTAGCACGTTGTTTCACAACTTTGAGAACCTCATCTTCATAAAAAGGCCTTGCAGCCACATACTCTTTTCCTCATCGATCTTGTTAGAATCCCTCATATACATACCCAAGCAAGTTTCGAATAAAAGCTTATAAAAGTTGAAAGATATTAGGCTTAACTAGAGATTTTTCCAGAAAGGACTAAGATAAAAATATATTCTTGTAGTAATTGTTCATTTTCTGTTGACACGACACATTGTTGTTTGGAAGCTGGAAAAGCTTCTAGATGAGGCAGTCGCAAAATTCAAACATGGTATTAGAGAAGTCTGGGTTAAAGTCTCACTGCTATGGTCAACTAAAATATTAACTGTGCTTGGTCCAAGAACGATAATCAGGCCGTCTGCGTTGTGACCTAAATTAAAGAGATAAACTGGTTCGCTCTCTAACAAATTTAGCTTTTAGATGGGACGGTGCACCTGTTTCAATGTACCTAATTTTCGTAAATATTGGGTAAAAATTTCTCCCTGCGTGTCGGTGGAGAAATACATTTGAAATATTTGTGGTTCTTGTTGACACATGCATTGCATGTGCGTTAAAGCCATAGAAGCTTAGATATCTTCTGTGTTTCCTTTTTTTTGGGTCTACATTCTTGTTATAGTTTGTCAACTTATCTATCATTGCTTTTCATGTATCGAACAATTTTGTTAAGAAGTGAAGCTACTAAGCTGAGAGACATCTTCTACCCTATGTTTGAGTGATATAATACTTTAAGAGATTAACCCTTGCTTATGCACTATTCCCCCAGAAAGAATGCAGTCCCATGGTCTTGACATCACCTTCTTTAACAAGTCTGTCAGTGTAGTTTGTGTTACCATTTTCAATTATACTTAGATTTGACCCAAAAAAGGGAAAAATAAAGGAGAAAGATGTTTGCATAATAGTCATATCTATGCTCTCTTTCTGCCAGGTCAACCAATTATGCTACGTTGGTGACAACACAGCTCATTGTTGTGGCTACTCACATGGTACATCTTATCCTCACTGTAAAGCATAAAGTTGTTCCACCCAATTGCTTTTAGGATGATATTTTCTCTTCTGAATATTGGTTCTCTTGCCTTATTTTTTTTCGAAGGCTGGCCTTGGACTTCATGACACTGATGCATGGTACATTGTTGAAACAATAGCTGGGAAAAACAACATTGGGTACAAGCACATTGTGAGTTATATTAGACTCTTTCTCATGCCCCTAGTCCACCTCTCTCCTTTATGCTGTTATCATGAGGAGGTGTTTCTGTAGGGTTTCCATGCTAATGTTTTACTTGTAAAAAGGGAAGACTGCCTATGACATTTCTATCTGTTTCTTGCTATAGTTGTGTAATCTAACTCAATATGATTTGCTGTTACATCTTATAAAAAAGATGATTTGCTGTTATCAAATTATACACCTATTATCGTGTTTTCCGAAGAGAACCATGTATTTTTGTAAGGTTTTCTGCCTTTTAGGTATACTTCTTGATTACATGTGATCTTTTGGCCCAAATTTTAATGAAACATATTTACCATATAAAAAAGAAAATGATTCGTTGTTATCAAATTATACACTTATTATCTCCATATAAAAACATCAAGCTGTTAGCATATCCAGAAATAATTGAATTTTTGAATGCTCTTTACTATATTGAGTCCCTCGTTGAGCTATGGAAGGAGAAACTGATAATATATTGCTTGCCTCCATTTCCATCAGTGACCAATCTGTGTCGGTGACGGACCATGCATATCTCCTCCCAAAAACATACATATATTCTGACATATAACACCCTTCGTAATTTCCAACCAACCAAAAAAGAATTAGACAGGCTAGTTGGCCCCCCTTTTATCGATCCGTAATGCAGGAGTCCTGTGACTGGGCTGACATAGGTTTTGGTCTTTTCATTTGATTTTAATCTGTGACTTTTTTGTCAACTAAGAAACACTTCTTGTCACACAGATCGTTATGTTATTTTTATGCGTGCTATGAGAATTGAGTTAAGAATGTTTTAGCTGTTGAAGATGATGTGCCCTACTTCTATTTTGGCTCACTACCTGCTGAGATTCTGACTACATTGTTATTCCATTGTGCGCTTCCATTTCTTACAGCTTTTGCACCATATTAGTAATTATTGGTAATATTTGCATGCTTTAAGATGTTTTTTGTGCGAAGCACTTGAACGCTATGTTTAGAACAAGCTTTCGAGGAGAAAAAAGGGAGAAAACGAAGGGTCCTAAAAGATTGAATAATGGACTTCGATATTGCTATCTTTCTTTCTTAATCTGTTATTCTCCTAATTTATTCTCAGATAAAACTCCGTGGATATTTGTCCCATGTTCGGCATATGTTTGTTGGTTACTGGGGAATCCACTCAGTTAAGTTACAATCAGCATCTGCCTTGGGATTGCCTTCTCCGCGAGCACAGGATGCATCTGATGACACCCAACAACCTGCTGAGGCAACTGGTATCGGAAGAAGCTGGGTTCAGAGCATGTTCAGCAGGGATACGTCAATAAGAGCCAAGTCTT
>JBDJHY010000078.1:24465382-24482721 GCA_039654485.1 Withania somnifera
AGAAATGACCAATATTGGCATCCTTTTAAAATTTTCACTTGATGAGGGCATTTAGCAACAATCAAAACAGATTCACCTAATTTTTAAAATAGTTTTCCTCCAACAAAATCTCCATCAACCTAACCCCATGGACTAAGCCCAGTGAACTTTTATCGCAAAATCAGGCGAAGTTGTTTTTATTCCGATTGTATGCCCTTATCTAATAAGAAATTTAAAGGGATGCGAATTGGGTCATTCTCTCTACCAAGTAAAAGCAACTAGACGTGAATTTGGAGAAGAATCAAGAAACATGCAATATTTTGCTCGTGAGAAGGTACATAAGGTCCTAATAGAGCAGGAAATGTTAAATGCAGAATCGGAAAACCACCAAAGAAGAAGCTTGACTCCTCTTGGTGGTACTTGAGCTTGGGGTTTTATATTTTGGGTTCGAATTTGGTGTTTTTTTTTATTTTGAATAGAAAATTCGAAGGTACATTTTTTCATTTTTCGAATAAAGTTTCAGCAATTGTTGAACTACATCTAATTGAGAAAAAATAATATTTGTGTACATTTCTTATCAGGCTGCACTAGTTTGTCGTCCTTGATAAACCAACTGCTGAGGATGAGTAAGTCTCTTCAGCAAATGCTGAATGACTTCAGCAGTTAATGCATGATCTCGACAATTGCTTCAACATTTAATGTTAATGTTATGTTAATTTATATTTTTAATTTGTGATATACTGCTTATTACAATTAGACTTTTAGCTTTTACTGAAACTGCAGCAGTTGCAGTTCAGTAACTGCTGAATACTCTCAGCCATTGCTGAATACTTTTTTTAGCAACTGCTAAGAACTATCAACAATTGTTGGATACTTTCAGCAACTAACAACCACATTTTTCTTCTTCTTCTTTGGCATAAAACACCATGAGCAATTCAAAAATATAATACAATACAAAAACAACAAATAGGATTCTCTAAACCACCATCCACTTCAATAACACAACATTCTCAAATTTTTTTCAACACTCATTTTTTCTTTTTCTACTTTATAGCACCATTCACTTCAAAAAACACAAGACAACAATAAGTCAAATAAACATTATTTTCAACAACATACTAATTTTTTTAAGACCATTCTTCTTCTTCTTCTTTAACATAAAACACTATTTTTTCATCTAAAGCACAAAACATAAACTCATTGAGAGAAAAGAGAAAAGTGTCACATACATTCAAAAATAAAAAAAATGCTAATTAAGTATGAATAATGAAGAAGACGATAACAGGGTCACGGTTGCTGTGAGGTTGTTAAAAGTTGAAGAAACTGAAACCCTAGTTTAGTATGAAATCTTAATGGTTGCTGTGATTGATGTGGAGTTTCTAAAAATTGAAGGAACCCTTGTCTAGTATGAACCCTAATGGTTGTTGTGGATTTGAACACCCAATAAAGGAGTTGTTGAGGATTTTCTCGTCGAGAAATTGTTTCTTATATAGAAGAAGAAGTTTAGAGAGTTTTGGAGTTGGAAACTGTAAAGGGGTTTTGATGGGATGAGCGAATAACTGTTCACTGAAAAGTAATAAATATATATAATAAGATTTATCTTTTTGAATTTTAAAAATCGTCTGGGGCTTTTTGTATTTTTGTAAAATTAAAAACTTTCAAAAAGGCATTTTAATCCTTAATTAACTTAATCACCAACTAATTAAATATTTGACTTGATCTGGTCAACTTTGTCACTTTTTCTTCAATCGAAGCTTAACTATCACCAACAACTCATTCTTCTCGAGTAACTAGGAAAAATGGTCACATCTTCATGTTTTAATTAAACACAGCCGATTTTCTTATTACTCTTAAAGGATGAAATTTTTCTCTTTATCGAATATAAATAAACTCAATGATGATTTTATATATAAAAAGAACAAAAGATCTTTCTTGATCAGTCCATTTGCCCCTCATTCTTTAAGAATAAGAAAAAATCTTTTCGAGTTTGAATTTGTACATTTGAAATTTGAATTCTTTTACTTCACATATCAAAATTTCATATTTACTTAACGTTAACATTCCCAAAAATCCGATACTGCAAAATTTAATCATGCACTTATAATGATAATTATACATATCGTTATACAAAAAATGAATTCAAAATTAAAAAAACCCTACTATCTTGCATAATTTAGGTATGTAATTGACATTTTACCATAATTTTAAATGAGTTGCTATACTTTATTTTTTTTTAATTTAACCAAATCAAATGATTTGACATACCAAAAAAGCAAGAAGTTTGTGCCAGTGATGTGGTTTTTCAATTGAAAGAATTACTCAAAATTTAATTTTATAATTCATAATTAATTAATACCATACTAATTTTTTAAAGTTTCAAAAATTATAAATTTTTAATTAAATTCATAAAAATATACTTGTATTAATAATTTTATACAAATATATTTGTAAATATTTTAGTATACCTATAATTTCATGTAAGTATGCAATATAAAATAATTGCTGATATATTATTGAATAGTATATCAGAAAAAAATTAAAATATTTTATAATTTATAAAAAATATATTATAAATTAATATTAAGATATAAATGAATATGATTCTTGCATGGTGCCCTTTCCTATTTCTTTTTGAGTCAAACAATGGTCGATAAGTGATAACTGATCCCAAATCCATGTCCTTTTTCTAGAACCAAAACAAAACAAAAAGAAAAACTGTAGAAAATAACTTTCCTATTTATTACGTCATAAAAAAGGCACACGTCGCTCTACCGAACAAAACCCTCTCGTTCTCCCTCCACAGGCACGCCGAGACCGAGACACAGGTTAGCACAAATCCCCAGAAGACTTTTCCCTTTTTGTGTTTCAGAAGTATTGTTACTTGGTAGCACTCTGCAAGTGCTCCAAATTGCCGCCGACGCCTTTGGTCTGATTACAACAGGTATTATCTCCGCCGTCGCTGTTACCGCTACAGGTGTACGTATTTTGACCTATTATGGCTATGTCGCAACTACATTGCACTACCTGTGGCTAAATTGTGAGGTGCTCTATTTCCCCGCTCTACTAGTTTAGTAAAAGGATAGCTCGGTGTACTAAACTTCCATTATATGAGGGGTCAGAGAAGGGTCGAACCATGAGGGTTTAGTAGTTTATTAAAAGCTAAAAACATAGATTTGTTTGTTATCAAGCTTTGATTCTTGCTTAGAACTAGGAAATGGTTAAGCCATCAGGGGTTGGGGTTGGGATTGTCAAGCTAAGGCATATGTATTTCTCAACGGGAGTTGTTTGAAGTCGATGAGAAAAAAAATGCAGAGGAAACGAATTATGTGCTAGGTATTAGTTTCCTTTTCTGTTCTAATGAAATATAGTTAGTAGTTAACTAAAAACATACAAAGAAAGACAATTTGGTCATATTTTACTTATTCTGCGTTGGCAATAATTAAGTTTAATAACCGTTATAAAGAAGTCAAAAAACCGAGGTGAGCGTAATGTTGTGAACCATAAGGGAGGGTGGTGTTATGAATTTATATATGGAGGGACTAGGGAGGTCTATGAATTATCCTTATTTGTGTGGGATAATCTAGTTATAGGTCTAAATTGAATATCGTATAGTTCAGTTGTTAGGGAGCACAATATTTTGGGAGTTGTAGTGAATTCATTACGTGAATTTAGTGTTATCGGCATACAATTGGCGATTTTACCTGAATGAAATCTTGAAAATAACACTGAAAGTGATAAAAATGATGTCAAAAATAAAAAAAGGGAAGTAACTAGTTCAACAATTTCAATGAAGCCAATCAAGGTTAAAAATTAACAAGAAATGTAACTAATTAGAGGTGTAAAATCATCTTATAAGGTTTTACTCAGCTAGATTTTCTCTTGAATCAAATTAGGAGAAAATGTACGCGTAATCGCACATGTGGTGTCTCGGAGGATAGTGTGTACACAGACTTTAACATTGTGATGGTCGGGAAGCTATTCCCAATAGACCCCATGCAAGGAGAGATTAAAAAGAAGCAAAGACAATACATAGTAGCAACAACACGATAATAAGATAAACGAAGCCAAAAAACTATCAAATAATACTAAAGATCTAAGAATAAGCAACTTAAAAAAGTAATACTAATATTCCTAGTATGAAAAAGAAATACGCTCGATCATCTACTAACCCTCCGCCCTAATACTTGACCTCCACGCCCTCCTACAATGTCTTGTCCTTAGTAAGCTTAGTATTTGATATGTTCCCTTTTCTTTCATAGTATTCTATTTGGCATGTTTCCTTTTCATTCATGCTATTTTATTAACATTATATATAAGAATTGTTATTTTTCACTTATTTTTTGATTCAACTCGACTTTATTATTTTGCATCTGCAATGGAATAAATAAGAAATATATTTTTTTTGTTGGGATTCATAGTAATCTCATAATAGATTAACATAATATGAAAACATTAAATAAATGTCACAATGCACGTGGCAATAGACTCGTGCACCACTATAAATTACATTGGTGTTCCTCTCATTATTGCTCAGCCTTATTCAACCAAAACATTGTCTTCTTTTCTTCTTTACTTATCTCCTTTTGCAATGGAAAGGAGTACAAGTAGGGGTATGCAAAAAATTGAAATGAACTTGATTGAGTTCAAGAAAGCATACATGTCACTTTCTTGAAAAGGAAGGAAGTTTGTTAAGGAAAACGAATGAGATTTCAACTTTCACCGGAGCGGATGTTGATGTTCTGCAAATGAAAGACCATATTCCTATGGTTTCATAAGTATAGAAAAAATGACCGATAAATTTATCAAATTGAAACAAGATGATTGTCAACGCGATCATGCTGATGTGGACAAATTAGATGTATTTAAGGCATATGATAATCTCTGTAAAGAATTACAAGTATTGAACAAGAAGGAAAAAGAGCGAACACTAAGGTATAAGATCATGCACCCTGACTTAGAAATATCGTTGGATAAACACAAGTTACAGCAATTTGTCCCAATCAATTTGCGGTTTGACAAAATTTAAAAGTAACAAAAGTGTTGTTCAGTCCAAGCTACTCAAGTTTGATTTAAATGTTGCCCTTGTGCCAGACGAGGAGGAAAGGCCTTGAAATCTCATATATCATTGTGGTGGTAATTGGGGTTGAATTTAGAATCATGTTTGGAGGAGTCTTTACTAGCTATCGAGTCTTTTGATTTGGTCTATTATTGTCTTTATGTTTAAGTCAGTTATTTTTATATTATTAGTCTTCAGTCGTCCAATTATATGAGGTTTTTGACTTCAAAAAGGAAGGTTATGGAGTTTTTGTATTACCAAGTCAGTTTTCCCTTTGTTTCATCCTTAGTCTTTAATGTTGCTTCTTGTTGTCTAAATTGGTAAATTAATTAAAACCTTTTATTGAACTAGTGAACATTTCTTATAAAAGTGATGGATCAAAGAAAACCCTCGTGCACTCATTAGTGTTCTTTCATGGTTCCATCTCCAGTGAGTTTGGTGCATTTACAGAGCAAGATGATGGAACCTCTGTAATATAATTTTTCTAATATATGTTGACGGTTTTTATTATCTTTTGAAGAATAATGTGGAATAAGATTATGTGTATTAGCAATATGGGTAGTAAATTATTAAAGACAAAAATGCTCCTTCAAAGTAAGTAATTCATGTACAACAATCTCTACATTGTTATTGCTGCATAATGATCTCTTCATTATTTTTTTGAGAGGGTACAATCTCTATATCACTAATTACCTCACAAATAATCTGTGCAATGCAATCTCTATATAACTAAAGTCTCTACTGAGTGGAAGTGATGGTTGCAGAATGTATGACGCTACTGGTTAGCCAGAGGTGGCAATTGGCAGTTAAGACTACACTAAATAATGGGTCGTGAAACAACCCGTCCATCTTCTATCAGGATTTAATTTTTTTTGATAAAGATTTAATTTTATTCTTTCTTATGATTTCTGTAATTACCAAACAAAACTAATAGAACTCCCTCTCCTTTTTTGTAGCTATATTATAATGTATCGAACAAAAATCTTGGTTAGTTTAAGCTACATACTTAGCCCAAATCAATCTCTAGTACTTTACTAAATTTTGGCGGGTCTAGAGGTGCTTTGCTGTGTTATTAAATGGGTGGGTCATTATTTACCCAGCTTGGACGGGTTGGGCATATCATATTTTCATGGGCTAGTTTTTCCACCCCTACCTAAAACACCAAGAGAATATGCTTACTTGGATTAACATAAGTCGGCACTTCATCTCCTTGCTACTTTGGTCTTTTGCTATGGTGAGGTTACCGGGTGCTTGAGCAACCATTGTTTTTATCTACACTATGTCTATCTTCAAAAGTAGTAATAATATACAAAGATGTTGTTGAGCACCCAATCTTAGAAAGTAGTTTTAGATAAAAGATAGTTGAGGATCCCTGACTCAATAATCCTAGGTCTGCAGCTGTGGGGCAGTTCACAATTGTCGAAGTTAATTTTGTGGTTATATTTTGGTAGAATTTGACGTCGTTTTTGGTTTAGCAGGCTTAAGGTACATATAAAGACAATGTTGGTTTTTTTATGGTTTTATTTCTAAACGGACAGTTGTTTGTCCAGCTGGTTCTCTTGAATGCACCTCTATTTTAGCATCCTTCAGTTTACCTAAAGACTGCATGTGGTCCTTTCTGTTTGTGCATTAATTTTATATGCTTTGGTCCGGCTTTGGAATTAGTTACTCATTTATCTTATGCGCTCACTTAAGATTGTCATAGATTATTAATGCGTACATTCCATTATCACGGAAATATTAAACTCATACAGTGCCATGTGTCTGTCAACTCAATCCAGATTTCAATGTCTACAGATATAACTAAATCCATATGCAATCTAGCTTTGGATATCATTTATCAATAAAAAAGAAAAAGAAAAATGTAGCTTTTGGAATCTCAGTTCTCTACTCTTTTAGATATTTGTATGAATTTTAACCTTCCACATTTTCAGCCATATCTCTACATAGATCTAACTGTTGGAATTAAACAAATTTATTAATCACTTCTTTTTTGAGAAAGGTAACAGTGAAATTCTATAAATACTTTGTAGTGTCACATTAATGTTATAGGGAATGACACACTAACGTGCAGTAAGTGGACTACTCTGGCCCTTGCAGTGTAAAAGTAGATGTTTTTGTCTAAACTTGATGGCTACTAATTAGTAGTTGATATTTGTCACAGATGATTGTGATCGTTGTGGAGAAATGATCTTAGTGGGAAAAAGTGTTATTAATTCTGAAGTTAATGAGGTCTCAGAGACATCTAAAATGAGCAATTTAACTGGTGGAAAGACTGAAACCAATCTTCCAAATCAATTGGAAGTTGTTCTATGTCAAGATTTAAGTGGAAGGTTGGATGGGGTTGGCTCCACAGTTGTTTGTGATTATACTTGTCATAATGATGGACAATCTAAGGTGGTGTCACAACTTTGTACAAGAGACTCAGATGGGATCTCTGGTTTGAACGCTGGTCCAGCTGCTATAACTGTGAGGGAGCTGCTAGTAGTTCATTTTGTATATTTCACTCATTTTGAAGGTGTGCATCTGATGGTCCTTACTGTTACTTTGTTATCAACTTCAGGAAAGTGAGGACATGTACAATACTCGGTACAATTTCGACGAGGATGATGATGACAGTGACTGGGAACCGTCAGAGAAGCAAATAGAAATTGTGAAGTGGTTCTGTGTCAATTGTACAATGGTCAATGTCGAAGATACTGGCAATTGTGAAGTAAGTTGTTTATTTTTGCTATTTTCTTTGTGCTCGTTCAGCATGCCTATTCTCTTACTTTTTTAAGCTATAGTAATTCTGAAGTTTTCCCTTACTGTTGATAATATATATTCCATACTTTATTACTAGAGTACTGCCTATGCAGGTATGTGGAGAACACAGAGAATCTGGGATACTCAAACATGGTTTTTTTGCATCTCCCTATCTGCCTGCAGAGGATGTCAACCAAGAGGAGTTGCCTGTAATTGAAAATTGTGAAGGTTGCTAGTAATTTAAGCTACAGGATGTTATATTTGGGCTTTTGATTTATTAATAAATGACTTTCTCGTGCAATGAACTGTATGATGTATAGTTGAACATGTACCCCGTTAGCAAAATATGTCATACGGAAGAATTGTAACTTCCCTAGGATAGTCAGAGGAAATCTAGCTGTGGATGACCATCTAGCGATCATGTTAGCTGTGGCATTAGTTTACTGGTGGAAGGCATAGTGTTTTGGCAGTTAAAGTCTATTATGTATCTGCTATCTTATGGTTGAGCCCTCACCTTTTGTGTTGTCTCCTGCCCAATGTGGTACCTCTGTTTCTTGGTTCCATTTGGTTTACCCTTTTTTCAGGTAGATTGACAGCAAGGAAAGGTCAAATATCTGGAAATCTAGAATGGAAGTCCAAAATGTAAGAGTGAGATATTATATATAACCTCATAGTCCGCCTGTGAGTGCTTCTAGAATAATGTACTTGGTTCACCCAAGTATAACTAAGTTTGATATTTTCAATGCATGATGACACAGCAATAATACCTGTTGCACTGGCTTTACAACAACATGCTCAATGTAATCCCACAAGTGGTTCTGGGAGGGTAGGGATGTACGCATACCTTGCCCCTACCTTTTGGTTAGAGAGGTTGTTTCCAATACTCTCTATCAAAGGAAGTAACCAAAGCAGGGTTAGAAGAAAGATAACACCAACATTATATAGAGAAAGAAATGAACTATGTCTTGAGGGTAGGTCCAATTGCATTCAAAAAGTTTAGAAGTGTATTGTATCTTTGCTTTGTTGGTGTAAACAACAGTATATAGAGGACATAGATCAAGTTGTAGATTTATTAGGTTTTCAATAAGCTATTTTTTTTCTATAGTTGTCTCATTTTTATAGGTTGCCAGCATACCCTTATCGCTCAGAATACAAGTTTACTAGTTTCAGAAAAAAGGGTAATAATGTCAACAAAATAGCGTGATATGAAGCAACAATAATCGTAAGAAATGAAGAATAAGAAACTATGTGAATACTAAATAATACGACTAAATAAGGAGAAGATGAGTATAGTAATCTACCTTCCTGCCTCTCCAACATAAAAAATCGACAACATTCAACTACCTACCCACCCTTCTATCCTAATTCTCGACCATCGTATCTTCTTATTTAGAGTCATGTCCTCAGTAAGATAAAAATGGATCATGTCCTGTCTAATCACCTTTCCTTTCACTCTTCCCCCTCGAAGTTCTTTTAAGACCTACCCTTATAGTAACCTCTCACACCTCCTCATTGGTGCATCCTCACCCCTCGTCACTTGCTTTAACTATCTCAACCTTGCGTCCTTTACCTTGTCTGCCACAAAGGCTACTCTCATCTTTTCCTATATAACTTTGTTCCTAATCCTATCCCTCTTAGTATGCCGGCACTTTCATTTAATAGTTAGAAAAGTTCTTATTTACCAATCAAAAGCTCGTTATATTTGTTGACTCAAAGTAGATAAGTATCTAACATTTGAAGATATATCTAGTCATGTGGAAGCCAAAGCCAGGGTTTCGATAGTCAATTGAGGGGAATCTAAGGGTAAGGAGTAAAAGTCGTAGCACAACTAGAACTTTATTAGAATGCCCATCACGTAATAAGATGAATGGAGGAAGCCCATACGTTCCAATTCGTCTCTTTAAATGATGCGGGTCTATGAGGCTGTATGGCGACGGTAGTTCTCTATCAAATCTTTGGGTTTCGGATGGTCGAGAGGTCTGAAAACTAGGTTTGTGTCTCTTCATGTTCAGTAGTAAGCAAATGACATTTTGTTTCTGATATTTGATCATTTTTGTCTCACACATGTTTGGTGGATGAATAGTCGTGGTTGATTTAATTGGATCTCAAAGTAAAATCCTTGGGAATGTGAGCAGATCTTACCACTTATAATTCTGTTTATTTTGGCATAACCAGTATATTGATTTTTCTTCTACTGTAGATTCATGCAAGCAAAGTTATTTATCATCCTCCACTGCGGTAGGATTCGACGAAAGGATGTTGCTTCACACGGAAGTATGCTACTTCCTTAATTTATGATCTGGGTTAATCTTTTATTGATTGGCCTTATGCCTTTTTCTAGTCCTAGAAATGAGTAAAAGGGAAAAGAAGAATTTCAATTATTTTCTTGCATTTTGTTTTGGATATTAGTTATTGAATACCAGACACCAGTTTCGTTATTGATAAAGGTATTGTTTATGGCTTCTCTTTCGATTAAAAAGGTAGTAATGAAGTCTCATCCACATCCTGAGAGACCAGACCGCCTTCGATCCATTGCAGCTAGCCTTGCTACAGCAGGTTTTCTTCAATCCTCTTTACCAGGCCTTAAGAGAACATTATCAGTGGTATAGCCTAGTATTGTCATATGGGTATCCACACTTTATCTGAAGTTCTAGAAAATTTAAGTGGTTTATACTGTCCAAAATCTATGAATCAGTTCGTAGTAAAATGATCGTCTAGTATTTTGTGGTTTCTTGACATGTTAAGGTATATTCCCCGGGAAGTGCTATCCTATTCCTGCAAGAGAAATTACAAGTGAAGAACTCCAGATGGTGAGATACTCTCAAATTCTAGTTGTATAATTGGGTCTGCTAGTTGTCATGTTTTCTTCACTGCCATTTTTCCTTTTCATTACTCCTTTGTTTTGCTTCATGAGCTGAGGGTCTACCTATCTTCACTGCCATTTTTCCTTTGTCATGTTTGCTTCATGAACTCCTTTCTTCACTGCCCTATCTACCTTTCAGTGAAGGAAAGTTAAGACGTCATTATGGTTTATTGATCATTAGGGACTCCTAAAACTCTAGTTTTTTCTACAGTGACGCCCAACTAATTATTATATACAAAAAGATGAAGGAGGTGATATCCTTTACTTCTAGAAAAAAAAAATAGATTTCTTATGTATTAATTTTTATTATTGAATCTTTTAGGTCCACTCTGTGGAGAATATTGAAGCCATTGATAGCACCAAGCGGATGCTTGCCAGGTTTGAGAATATTGATTATTTACTTCCATTATTTTTCCGGATCAGGTATCATTTGCTTTTCATTCTTCTTAGTTTTAGTTTTAAGGTAATTGTTTTATTGGGACTGCCTCGTGCAATAGAAAAACTTACAGGTGCAGTATTTATCTTGATCAAAAGTTTTTCAAAATGGCAGTTATTTTACACCTGATACATATGCAAACGAACATTCAGCATGTGCTGCCAGGCTTGCAGCAGGGTTATGTGCTGACCTTGCTTCAGCAATTTACTCTGGACGTGTCAAAAATGGTTTTGCTCTGGTAATAATTTGCATTTGATTAAGCATTCTCCATATAAGAAGGGACGACCCCCCTGATATTTTCTTTGTAAAAAATGTATCAGATTCGTCCTCCTGGCCACCATGCTGGTGTGGAGCAGGCCATGGGGTTCTGTCTCTACAACAATGCAGCAATTGCTGCATCAGCAGCTGAGGCTTCTGGTGCGAAGAAGGTGTTAATAGTTGATTGGGTAATCACTGCTTATCCTCAATTGCTTGACCTTTCTGTTATCATGGGATATTTAACTTATGTAGTACACAAGAAATGCAAAAGTTGTGACCTAATTAGTGGTTTCTTTTCTCATGCCTTGCAGGATGTTCATCATGGGAATGGCACACAAGAAATATTTGAGAGAAACAAATCTGTAAGCAATGAAAGCTAAACTGAGTGTTACATTATGATCAATCTCTTTGTAGAACACTGAAATGGATCTTCATATTATAAGGGAACTCCTGCTCTTGTCTTTTGGCCCATGTCATGTTTATTTCCTATTTAGGATATGTTCATGTTTACGTTGAAAGGGAGCCTTGGAAGCAGCCATGAATGCTTGCAATAGGGTAGGCTGTCTATGTCACATTCCTTGGGGTGCCCTTCCCTGGACCCTACCTAAACGCGGGATGCTTTGTGTATTGGTCTGTCCTTTATGTTGCAGTGTATAGCTGTATAGTTAGACAAACTCTACTGGAGATCCTTTTTCTTTCCTTTGATACCATCTTTGTCCTTGTTTATGTACATATTTTGATTAGAAAAATAGGTTAAGACTGTTATCTCTGTATTTTTAACGAAAGAGGTAATTGAAAATCCTGCGAAGTTTATTGATAAGTAAAACATCTATAACATGGTTTATATTTGAATTACAAAAAATTAATATGAACTTACTGTGGAGAATTGTATTTCCAAACATTTTTAGACATCCTAAAATGAGATTGTTTATCACATTACTTGGGAGATGGCGTGTGTTATAAATTATTTCCTGAAACATTGCACATTTGGTGTTGTTTGGGAGGAATTCTTTACAACTGAATGTTTTGGTTCTATTACTGAGCAGGTTTTGTATATATCATTGCACAGACATGAGGGTGGAGGATTCTATCCTGGTACAGGATCTGCAGATGAGGTACTCATTTATAGTTAAACTAACCCTTGCTGGTGGCTTCGTTAAGCTGAGACTAAATTCACTGTTTTGCTCTTTTTGTAAAGGGCGTCCATAAATCATGATTTTCATGTATTTTGTTTTGAAAACACATTGATTAGAGATGCATTTGGATGTCATAGTCTATATTTCTTTTTCACAGGTTGGTTCTATGGGTGCAGAAGGATACTGTGTGAATATTCCTTGGAGCCGTGGGGGAGTGAGTGACAATGATTACATTTTTGCATTTCAGCAAGTCGTGCTTCCCATAGGTTGGTATTTTATTTCTCTGTGAAGAAATTATGAAGAAACAAAACTTAAAGTAAAACAAAACTATGAAGTGAACTAGTAGAAAAAGAAAGGATACTTGGAAACAGTGATTAAGTGAAGGCCTTAGCCGTCTTGGATATGCGAAAGTCAAGTCTCCCTGATTGCATAGGATTGTGGGCAAGATATGCTCCCTTTTGAATAGTTTATGACTAGAATGCCAAAAGCTAAGTCCTTACTTGCAGAAAAATCACTCACGAAAGACCAATGAACTTGTGCAGGATGCCTTCAGTTTACTTTTCTTTCGAAATAAAATATTGGTACTTGTGGTGAACTTGTGTCACTGTATTTACGGTGTGAGAATCATCATGAATTTTACTAGGTTTATATTGGTTGTCAACGTACTTCAATCCTCCTAATTTATTTGGGTTTGGGACTAGAAGTGTGAGCAAGCTCATGTAGATGAATAAACTGGATTTGTGAGGAGTGTTACATGAAACATGGCACTACTGTGCATTTTCTCACCTCACATAGAACTTTTGAAGGTGTGGCTGGCCAAATAACGTGAGGCAAAACACACTACTATTATGAAACTTTTGGTGTAGAGAGGAAATGCCATTCTGCATTGGTGGTTAAATATTTGGTGGCTTAGCAACGTTATTGCACCCTTCTATTTTAAACACCATCGTGGTGTACATCAGTAAGATTATTTATCTAATTCTTGACCTTCTGTTTGTTCATCAAATTCTTTTCGTATTTTGTTCAACAGCGCTATGTGCATTATGCATGTAAAGCTTGCTTTCTAGTGGTTGATTATTCTATGCTCAACTTGATTTTTTGTTCTTATGAATTTATTCAGTTCTCTTTAGAAAGAAGGGATCGAACAAGAGAGTAACCTCATCAACTTCTCTGTTTCCACCTTGTTGCAGCTTTGGACTTTAATCCAGACTTTACTATCATTTCAGCAGGATTCGATGCCGCTAGGGGTGATCCCCTGGGCGGTTGTGATGTAAGGATTTTTCTAGAATCAACTAGTTTAATAATGTACTCCTTTCTTCCTCTTATCCGTTGCCTGTGCTACTTTTTGTTACCTTTGGAATCATCTTTGCAGGTAACTCCTACTGGTTATGCATCAATGACTCAAATGTTGAGTGCATTGTCAGGTGGAAAACTGCTTGTTATTCTCGAAGGCGGGTCTGTGTCTTCTCTTTGCTCCTTTGTCTTGACTCTTAAATCAAAGAGAACTGGAGGTTTATATGTTTGCTTGTGTTTAAATTGCTATTTTTTGCAGCTACAATCTTCGCTCAATTTCATCATCAGCTACAGCAGTGATTAAGGTAACTCTAATTTATGCAGAGGGAATGTATGGTGGACTAGGAAGAAAAGGGCATGTATAAGAATTTTCTGTTGGAATAAAAAAGAACTTTCAAGTTCATCCAAAAAAAAAAGAACTTTCAGTGTCTTATCATCATAACTTACAGTTGGAAAAAGGAAAAAAGAACTTTCAGTGTCAGGAGAGTGTCTTTATCAGTATGGACATATATATAGGAGACTTCAGATTCAAGTAAAAATGCCAAGACAGAGTTCTTTCCCCTCTAGTCCTACCGCACTTATATCATGATTATCACTACTAAGTCCAGCATGATTAATCTTCCAGCTGCCGGCACTTATGCATGGATATTGCAATGCATATAGGCTCTTGACCAACTAGGTGTCTTGATATGGTTGGCCAACTTTTTGAGTTGGTTGGACCTCTTGTTTTGTTTTCTCCTAACTAATTGCTCTCTGCATTAATCATATTTGAAATCCTGGCCGAGTAATGTAGGACAAATTTTTGAGTTCTCAAAAAGAGTTTTTGCTGTACATATTTACACCTTGGTGCAATTGATGAAATTTCTTACTTGTCAAAAAGAGAAGTTTACTTGTTTCTCTACCAGGGGATTCACCCAGTATCCTTTGCAGTTTGTTTTGGTAGCGATTAACCTGTTGAGTTACTAATATGACTAGAACAATCAGATCTTCGAATAATGTTAATGTTTCATAACTAGGATTTATGTCTCTTCACGAAGTAAGCTTTTCTGATATCTGCTCTATGGAAATTTAAATATCATCTGTGTTTTGTGATTTTACTTCTAACTAGAGTATTCAAGATCCTGAACATGGGTGATACTGCATTAGTATCAATGGTGGTGATGTGGAAACCGTAGAACATCTTTGTTTCATAGTTTTTTCCTGCAAATTGCTGGGGTGTGCTGATTGTTGTTCTGATGCTGTCCTTTCTTTTCTAGGTCTTGCTTGGTGAAAGTCCTGTGATTGACACAGACAATATTGTACCTTCCAAAGCTGGATTGCGAAGTGTTTTGAGTGTTCTAAAGATTCAGATGAACTTCTGGCCTACACTGGAGACAAACTTCACTAAATTGCATGCGAAGTGGGGATCCTATGTTTTTCAGGACACTAGTGAGTTTCTTGAATTTTCGTTTGAGGTCCCTATTGTATCTTTTGCCTCTAGTTTGAATGATAACGTTTTGTTCTCTCTCTTGGCATTATGGAGTTTCTCAAATTGGTCCTGTCAATTTGTGCTAACTATTTAACTATATAAATGTTAACTTTTGAGAAATATACAACGATTCTTAAACCTTACCTGAAATGAAGCTGGTGTCTTGTACACTATTGTCACCCTGCAGTTCAGCTTCATTAAATTGAGGTAAAAATTCATTAAACTATGAAGCTGATTGACCATCTAACATCAAAAACATTTTGAATTTTGAGGATGATAAAGATTAAATTCAACCCCAAATTGTGTTCCTTGGCACTTGGGCAGTAAAAAGATGATCCAGTAGAGTCAGCCTCAGCTTTCTTGCCTTATGCATGTTAGCTGATAAATTTTCATTGCTTGGACAATATACCTGTAGAAAATTGATGATCTCTTGTCTAGGGAGTGGGTACATCGGTCGCGGGTGGGGGGTGTGGCGTGGGGGTGGGGGGTGTGTAATAGGCCATTTCCTTTAATGATGAATTTGAGGACAGTTAGCTTTTTATCAAGAATCCTTTATACGAAATTCTGCAATGGTTTTGTTAAGAATTGGACTTCTGGCGTGTTGAACTATATCCTTGCTGGTGCTGAATGCAGGAAAACAGAGTAAAAAAAGACGCAGGATTGGTGTACCAGTATGGTGGAGATGGGGACGAAAGAGGTTGTTATATCACATACTGTCCAAGCAGCTGCGTGCAAAATCCTCTTGTAATTATTCTTTTGGATGTTGATTCTCTTTGTAAGCTACAGGCATTAGGTGTAGATTTTGCTGCTGTCCTGTAAGCCGGCTTAACTGTTTCTTTAACTTGTACCTAGATTGCTTCCTGAACGTACTCGGATAGTAGTTGCATTTGTAGTGATCTAGTTTTAGTACTGCCTATTTTTCTTATCCATCAGCGTGCGTATAGGTGATTATGGTTTGACAGGACCTGCAGCAATCAAATAACTGCAAGTAATCCCATAAGCGGGATCTGGGAGGGTATTATAATATGCGCGCAACTTTAACCCAATTTGTAGAGGTGGTTTCTGATGGATTCTTGGTTAAAAATAAAAGTAGTCAATGCAGGGGATTGCAAGAAAATAGCTAGTAAGATGCGAAACAACTGAAACAAACACACATCGAAGGTATTTGCCTTGTCGTATGTCCTGTGTCTATTCATATACTTGTCATTAATGGGAGTCATTGCCATTGCCGCCGGGGTATTGAAGTGCAGAAATAAAATAGTATGTCCAATTTTATTGTGCGGCAGAGATAACGGTGATAAATATCTACGGTACGAGTACCCCACAGCGACCCAAAAAAGGAATCCTCGCATGTTAGACGTCGTTGTTTCATAGGTTTTAAAACTAGTGTTAAAATCTTTACTATTGGGATTTGGATAGTATTAATTACATGTTGTTTTAGTGAAATAAAATCTAAAACTTTAAAAGAATTATCTGAGATGAAAGAAACGTAGCAGTTCAAATATTATGTTTTGCACTTAAAAAAAACATTTTAGGAAAAAATTATATTTCTAGTCTAGATTTTGAAGAGAAGGTTCGTCTCTCTTCTTTTTCTCCACATAACCTTCATTTGTCGTTTTCCCCACAATCATGTGCCGCTGTTCCCTATTGGTGGACTTTGGGTTCAGGACGCTTCCTATATTCTTCGCTCGCTTCGGCTAAGGAGATCAAATTAGTTATCAATAATTTTATTTATTTATTTGTTTGTTTTGGTAAATGCTAAAATAATTTGCGAATGTTTATAAATTAAATTCTGATCTAAAATAAGTAATAAAATTTATTTATGTGGCTATAAATTCACATTAAACATTAAATGAGAAGTTTAAAATAAATTATTATATTAAATATAGAAGATATTATAGTTTAAATGATAAAAAAAAATTAGGAAAAAGGCTTAAATATGTTTATGCCATTTTTAAAAATTCGATACATTTATGCTATTGCCATTACAAAGTGTATTTATTTATTCATTATTTTTATAGTAATTTTGTTGCTTGGCTTTTTATTAAAGGTTCACGTTCTCAATTTTTTTTAAAAAAAAAAAATTAAAAATAGAAATATAAAAT
>JBDJHY010000078.1:24569531-24594701 GCA_039654485.1 Withania somnifera
TTATGGTTCTGAGGTGGGGGTAGAGTTAGTGTGCGGGCTAAATTTCCATATTATTGTTGGGGGCCTACAAGAACATAATTGGGGTTGAAGTTGGGATTTTGACCTAAGTACCATTGATGGTGGCACTGGGAATATTGATTATAAGGTGAATCCTACCTCTTGTATTGCTATCCTCATCCACAACCTCCTTGATTAAATCCACGGCTCCCCTCGTATTGGTAGTTCCCTCAGCCTCCTCGTCCATGACCTCGAGAGGAACTAGTAGTGATAGTTGTATACTACGTCAGTAAAACTTATTTTAAGCATTTTTTTATCTCCTTCATAAGATCCTTACATGTTTTAGACTCATGACCATGATCTTTATGAAAGTGACACCACAGGTTCTGAGATCATTTATGTGGTAGAGCTTGTAGTGCTTGTTGTGGCCTCAACACATCTTGATGGAGGTACAGGATCTCCGATCTCATCTTTATCAATGGTGTCATGGTATTTTCAGAAATTTTGGGCTCACTTCACCCCTGTTCAACCTATCAAACATGTTCTTCTTGGGGATCTTCTCATCCCCAAACTTCCTTTCATCCTTATTTCCTTCTTGCTTTTTTTTTTTTGCCTCGTCTGTCATGGAAAATTTTCTCACCACCCTGAACAAATCATGTTCTATTTGTAGTGTGTTCCTCCTCAGCTCGATATAAATATAACTAGGTTGAAGTCCGTTCAGCCTTCTGTTCAATGTGCAGGCTTTCCTCTGTGAAACGCTCTAAGTACGCGCTTCTGGTTTCATAACTTTTTTGCTTGACATCTAGAAGGTCAGTAGAGTTCTTCACCACTTATTTCTTTTTTAGTAAAAATAAGCATAAAAAAGCTCAGCCATTTGGCGGAATGAAGTGATGCTGCCTCTGGGTAAATCATCAAACCAAATCCTAGCTTTTTTTAATTAAAAATTATGGGAACACCCTGCACATGTGCTTCATATTGCACTGATGGCTCATCATTTAAAATTTGAACAGGGATAAGAAATCACTAGCGTCAGTGCTCCCATAATAAGGTTTAATCGCTGGGGATTTGAAATCTTTTGGTAGAGGAGTATTCATTATGGCTCTAGAAAAGGAGTAATCATGTCCCCTACCTCATCAATTCTCAAAATTTTATCCAACTCATTTTCAATAAAAAAAATTTATGGAGTTTCTCTATGGCTAATTCCTCTATTACAGTCTTGGAGTGAGTTCCGATCTCGTCGAGGCTATGACTTCAATGTTGTCCCTCGGACTGTATTTCTTTCCGTCTCTTGTGATGAGGATTCACCTCGTCTGAGTCAGTTGACTCTGTTGGACTTTGATGTGTTTCCTCCTCACATCTGCGACTTCTTCCTTGGCTGGATTGAGTACCCTCATTAGACCTCATCTCGGGGTGCTCATTACACCATTGTTGGAATAAGGCCTGATGTTCCTAAGCAAATCTCTCAGTAGCAGTTGATCGTATATTTGACCTCGTCTGATCCTAGTCACCTCGCCGGCTGGAATGGGTGGTAGACACTCGACTAGCTTGTGCCCCACATCTGCGGTCACTACCACCCAAGCCAGTGCTGGTTGTGGCCATGCCACCACAACTTGCCCCTCCTGTGTTTTACTTCTTGTGGTAACCATCTTCTCAATGTCTTTGAATTCTAGTTTTTCAAACCAAAAATCTACAACTCTATCCCCACAGACGGCGCCAATTGATGAATCTCAAAAGATCACCAACGACTCTACTAATAAATCTACCTTGCAATAATGAATAGTTGCAATGACTCTAGAATAAGCACCTGCAAAGCAGAGCCTAGGGTGGTCCCTTGGTAATTCTTCGATGCTTAAGTTAGCAAAGAGCTTTTGAAAAGTATATGAATATTCTTTGTAAATAGTATTGTGAGCATACCTTTGCATTTTTGTTTTCTGGTTTTGATACCTGTCTCTTGTAACTGCCACTTTAGTGGGTGCTAAAAATCACGGAGTAACCACCGTCGTGGTTATTGCCTCTTTAAACGCATTAATAGTCTCACTACCGTTATTCAACGATATCCATAATAATTATCTAATTGTTACCAATAATTATTTAATTATTAATAATAATTAACCAATACAGTAATTATCTAATTATTATTGTTATTCTACCATCCACAGAAATTGCACGTATATAAGCTCATGTATTCAAACTAACCTAATTATGGGGTATATTGATTGACTTAGTAGGGTATGTTTGGACTTAGATATGTGAGGAAACCTAAAGTCCAAAGTTCAATCCACAATTTGAAAACTTTATTCAAATTCAATCCGTGAAAATTCAAAATAAAGTTCCGAAGAAAAAAAAAGTTCAGATGCATATTATGGACTGCCGCAAGTACATATGAGATATAGTGAATTTTTTGGTCATACACATATTTTAAGAAGACTTGCAAATTCTATGTTCGAGATCATCACAGCAAATCAAAAAGAAGATCAACACAGTATTTATTTACTTATTTCAATAATCAACTCAAGGAGAAAAGATACACGCATTTTCTAAAATTTTACGGACATATTTGGGCTGACTAAAGTCGTATGCGTTTCTACAAAAGGAAATAAAAATGAAAAACAAGGAAGACTCGGGGTCTTCCTTCCCATGTGCTGTGCAATTATCTAGAATGGTGTAGACTGTAGATTGAGTTGCATGCATTGTGAGTCTCTGACCGTTTTTTTTCTATTGTCATTTGAGGAGATGTGGCACTTGTCCTTAAGAAGGATAATTGTCTATGTTTAAATCACAGAGAATTCACAAGCACGAGGTAGTGATTTAGTTTTATTCAAATATAAATTATTAGTAGTATGATCTAGCTAGACGTGATTTTACTTTGTTTAGGTTAGGAATTTCTTTGATAGTAATTTTAACGCTTGAATGAAATTATATTTGAATATTCGTGCTTAGAATGAGAATTCGAAAGCCAGTTCAATACGAATACTGTATTACTTTCTTCATACCAATTTATTTGTCATGTTTTTCTTTTTACACCCAGTATATTTGGATGGTGGTTACCCATGATTCTATCATGTAGTTTATTGTATTGTATTGTATTATAAATATAATATTGAATAGATTATACTGTTTCTTGTTGTTTCATAATATACTATATTGCATTGTGTTGTTTGATTTGACATTATCGTATTGTATCGTAGTTGGTAAGTTTACTAAAATATTATAAATTACTATAAATTCTAAATTTATTTATGATTATCAGTAAAATAATAAGATAATTTTATTTTCGTTAATTTGTCAGAAATTATGCCTTATATACAATAGTTTTAGCGTACATGCACATGCTAATAAATCAAAATATTATATATCAAAAAAATTATGTAATATAATAATGAACATTAAAATAGATGCAACATTTATTTAAAAGTCAAAACTATTATAAAATAAAGACAAGGACAATATTTAGGGAAAAGAAAGAAGAGAGGAGAATTTATTATTCTGTTAAGGGATGATTCATGGATTATTTGCAATGAAGAGGACCCTTGTAATGGCTCTCAAAATCATTTTTTGTGTCTCCCTGATCATTCTATGCTTTAGAACGTAGTGGAGGTTGCCCCAAGTCATTTATGGCTTGCTAGGATCGATTTACCGCCTCCCTGGTAACTTCATACCTTGAATTCTTGCCATTTGAGGCTTCTCCGGGCTCTACTCAGCTCACATGACCTCGTATCGCATCTTTTTCGCCTTTATTGAGTCTGGAATATCGATTACGTAAAGCTTTCGTATATGGAGTGTTGTATTTGGACTCTGTTTCGATTGCATGATTTTTGATTGTGATAGGTAGCGTTGAATTAAATCATTTTAATTTAACTAATATTTCTTTGAGTTAGTGTACTAAATTATATTGAAGATTTATTATTTTAAGGGTAGGTTTTATTAGAAATAATTTTCTATTAATTTTGGTGTATTTAAAATACTGTAAATATTTTATAGTAATTTATATGGTAATCGATTATCTAAAAACCAAGGAAATAAAGATTCTCCCTAAGCTAAATGTACTACTAATGGTTAAGTAACATTTTCCTGTTTAGAAAGAAGAGAACATTACGTTTCTCAGTTTCTTCTCAAACCAGCAACCTTTAATTATATATTTGAGGGTAGTTTGATGGGTTTGCTCCCTGAAAGCTCGGTATCTTGGTTCCACACGCGTTTCTAGCCGGTAATCCCTCATTTTTACTATAATTTCGATGTTCTCTATAGTAAATAAATGTTTACTATAGAATTGAGCCCTAATTTGTATCACACGATCCCTACATCGTGCTCTTCATGTTAATTATTTTTGAATTCTAAGTTGTTATGGTTTTGGATCCGATTTTTAGTCGAGACTTTGGCACTGCTATTTATATAGTAATATGGGTTTTGTTTTACTCGTCTTGACTCTCTGATCACATTTTTGACAGTCTCACTCATATCCAGAATTCATACAGACATTTTGACTCGTTGGGGGCGCTTTCAGAATTGTTCTTGGACAACCAAGTAGGTTAGGTCTATTGTGTTATTGACTAAGTATTGATATAGCATTTACATTGGTAAATTGTCAGCTCGTGGCTCGGATGCTAGTTTGGAGCCCCAATATTGTTACGTTTCTGCCTATGGCTGTTTTTTTGGCCTCATCGCTCAGTACTCGACCTTGGCACTACGTAAGCCCCACCTGCGTATTTCACACCGACTCTAGACTGTATTATGGTAGGTGAGGAGTTACACCTTTGATGCATATTATCTATATGCAGACTATGGACCGTAGTGAGGTTGGAGAGGAGATTATACTAGTGGTTAGGGCTTACTAGTCATCCCCCGGATTTGTTGTTAGGCTGATCCTAGGTAGGTTTCTTATCTGCGCTTGGTATGTATGTGTTGTCGCTTTTATGATGTTATAATTACTACCTATTTTTGATGTTACACAATACTTGTTATGGTGAGGCTATGTGTTGGCTAGGGGATCGATTTTAGTTTGTTTCTTTTGATATGCCTATTACGGATTTGGTTTGGGATTTGGTATTGCTGCCTGATGTAGTGCGCCGTTGCTTTGCACTTTGTGGAAAGTTGTACGCGGGATTGACTCTCTTCATGAGCTCTCCGACCTAGGTCGCTATGCCGATGCCCACGATGTTGCGTAGCTTGGGTGAAGGGGTATACCGGGGGATGAAGGGTAAATATACGGACAAAAATTTTCTGCGGATGTTTTTCATGTCCTGGTGGGGCCCTATTCATATATATATGGTTCTACAGTGCCATGGACCACCAAGGGAGACAACGTATAGGTACTGGGTTATCCTTTAGCACACTTTTAGCAGTATTTTTTGGTTATTCCGATTGTTAATGTACTTTTGAGATTTACATAATATTGTTTATGCTTATTGCTACTCAGACAACCTATGCCTACTGGGTACCCATTGTTTTGGTACTTACACTATACTTCTGCATCACCTTGGGACTATGTAAGCCCCACCTGTGTGTTTCACACCGACTCTGGACTGTAGTATGGTGGGGGAGGAGTAACACCTTTGATGCGTATTATCTATACGATGACTATGGACTGTAGTGAGGTTAGGAAGAGGATTATACTATTGGTTAGGGCTTACTAGCCATCCCCCGAATTTGTTGTTTGGTGGCCTAGAGGCCGATTCTAGATAGGTTGCTTATCTACACTTGGCATGTATTTGTTGTCGCTATTATGATTCTATAATTGCTACCTATTTCTAATGTTACAAGATATTTGATATAGAGAGGCTAAGTGTTGACTAGGGGATCGGTTTTGGTTTGTTTCTTCTGATATGCCTATTACAAGTTTCGATTGGGATTTGGTATTCCTGCATGATGTTGAGTGACATTGCTTGGCACTTTGTGGGAAATTATACGCGGAATTGACTCTCTCCACAGACTCTTCGACCTAGGTTTCTATATCGATGCTCGCGGTGTTGTGTAGCCTGGGTGGAGGGGTATACCGGGGGAGAAAGGATAAGTATATAGATAGAGATCATTTATGGATATTCTTCACGTCCTAGTGGGGACCGATTCATATATATATGGTTCTACAGTGCCATGGGCCACCAAGGGAGACTGCGTATGGGTATTGGGGTATCCTTCAGTACCTTTTGGCAGTACTTTCTGGTTATTTAAGTTGTTAATGTATTTTTGAGATTTACCTGTTATGTTTTGTGCGTAGCTTCATCTGGTTATGGTTTTACTAACGATCCACATAAGTGGTATGTTGTTTGACTATCTGTGAGTTGATTATGCTAGTCTAATGTTGCTCTATTTTTGTGTTGATCACTTTTTACCTTGTTTATGATTATTGATACTCTGTCGAATTATGCCTACTAGGTACCCGTTGTTTTGGTACTCACGCTACACTTCTGCATCCCTTTGGTGCGGATCCGGGCACAAGCCAATAGAGGGGTCAGATTAAGCCAAATAGAATTGTGTTGTTATAGAGATATGGTGAGCATCAGGCGTCCTTGCTACTCTTAGTCTTTTTTTGTGTTGGAGTTGTTCCATTTCAAACTTGGGATAGCTTTTGTATATATCTTTTGGTCCTGTAGACTTGTAATTCTATTCTGGTTATATATATTTATAGTAGCTCATCGACCATGACACCAGGTTTTGGGAAGTATGTTTCTGTTTGGTATGTTGAGTTGTCTATTCTTTCTCTTCTTTTATTCTCTTTTGGGTTACAAGTACTGGTCCACTGTTACTCGCTCTGGGCCAGGGATTAGGCTTGTCTAAAGGTGAGGTGTAACGCCATCACTTCCCGATTTTCTGGTCATGACAACTATCTAGCTCGAAAAAGGCAATAGAACTGTTGAAGGTAAAAAGAGAAACATACACAGCTTTGATTGCTTTTTTAATCTTTTTGGTGCAATCTGTACAAGATATGTAGATGTTTAGACACAATGAAGGGATCACACGACCTGTAATTATGCCTACTGCATTGGCTTATATCACAGACACATACATCTTTACGAACTCACCAAAAAAAAAAAAAAGGAAGACAACAGTACAAGACCAAAAATGATCAAATGGACCCAAAAATGCTTTTTCAAAAGTTAGTGACAGATCTGATGTCCTTTTCTGGTGAATATGAAAGATTTAAGTTAGTTACATATGGTATTTCCAAGGTATAATGAGAATAGCTATCTCAAGAGTATAAGCACCCAAGTGCACATCAAGCATGAGCTATGACAGTGACACTCACCAGGTGTGTGATCTAGTAATAGAAATTAAACAAGAACATAAAGAGAGAAATCTCAAGCATGCAGAGTGAAGGGATGTAGACAAAGATGAAACCATTCCAAACCTCCTCCTTCCAGCTATCAAATGATGAAAAATCAATTACTAATGGTCTAATTTAAGATAACCAGCATACTTATTCACAACTGTTTGCATACAATTCACATCCTACCTCATTGCATTACCTCAAGTACAAAGTACTCCTGAAAATCACGGAAGTCATTTGGCCTAAAAAAGGAAAGGGAAAAAACATGTGAATTCCAAATTGCGGAACATTGGTGAAGATGCTAGCAAAAAGAAATCCAGAGCTCACTTGGGGAGTCCAATATTGGCATCAAATCTTCGAGTTTTATAAAATGCAACAAGATGAGTCAAGCCAGCCCAATCAGTTTCCTGACCATGAAATTAAATACTGTTTTAACATGGAGGTGGCACACCAATATAATCTTAAGAATTTGAGAAAAGAAAACCACAAATCAGGAAAGTACAAAATGAACATTTTTCCTCGGCAACATCAGGCCTTGTCAAATGACATGAGAACCACAAACACGATTTAAAGAGATGAGACCACATCTCATGCATTAGGATGAGTAATTCATTAACCAGTCTCTGATGACGACATACTCCAGGGAAATAACTTTAACTTACATCTTTATCCAGGAGACTCACGAATAGCTTTATTTAATGTGCAAGTGAGACGTCCCATTCACAAAGCGGAAACCAAAGTTAAGTCATTTTGAACATCATTATTGAGCTTCAATTGAAATCCTTCTCTATGACATCTAAATTGAAACTATTGAGCAGAATATAGACATTAAATAATGCCAGAAGACGAGATAAACCATCATTGGTTCATAGATGAGTTGCAAGTTCTTTAATCACAATGAAGGGATGAGGAAAAAAGGGATAGCCAAGTGGTACGAACTCCCCAACTTCAACCAAAAAGTTTAGGGATTCAAATCATTGAGGGAGCAAAAGTGAGAACGTGCACTGTCAGACACCAGTGTATAGGAGAGTTTTGAGGGCTGGGGTTTACCATATGAAAAGAATTGTCATGAGGAAAAGGATGTAGTGTTTACTGTTTAGTCTTGTCTTCATTAAGATATCTATATCAAGGTCAACTAACGTACCAGAATTCAAAGTCATATAAATGAAGTCTAAATCCAGTTGGATGGCCCTAATATTATGATTCAGCACATAAATTTCACATTTCGTAACAAATGGAGCAATCGCAGTTTGCAGGTAGAGAGAATGGGGAGATCTTATAAACCAATAGCAACATAAGATCAGAAGCATCAGTGAACAGTGGCAATAGAAGGGTACAGATTAAAAATAGGACAGAATGAAGGCTGAAACTACACTTGCTGAAAATAAGCAATTAGCCTGGATAAAAAAGAAAAAAGACCTTTACCTCGGATGTGGTACTGGCCAAAGCAAATGCTGCCTCTATTCGAATCCTCCAAAAGGCCTGAGACATTCCCCAAGTATTAGAAAGCAAAAGAGAAGGTAAACATTTTACCAGACCTAGCAAAGCCTAAAGCACTGGGAAACAAGGGCGAGGGGAAAGATTAAGCTTTTTGGTAGTTGCTAATAATGAAAGCACACCTTAGAGTCACCAAGGAAGTTGCTGAGAGCATTAACAACTGAAAAAGAAAGTTGTGGTAATGCTTCTAATGTTGCTATAGCCTGCGCCTGAGCGACCACATCTCGGTCCTTCTCCAATTGATTTATCTGAAGAATAATCCAAATGTCGATAAAGATTAAATTTTTTAAACAGATAAAAATAAAATTAATAAGCTGGGAGTACTTAAAATACAAACAGCACTTTATAAATTAATACTTACCCACATCTGGACCGGTTGATTAAAATGAATTTCAGCAAGATACTCCAATTCAGGATCTGCCCGGAGCCACAACAAGGGGGAATCAGAGCTGTAAATCCACCAGTAAGATTAAATTTCCAGACACATTTAATGCTGAAGAAACAAAAAATGTTTGATTAAAGAGGAGAATGTAAGAAAGAAATACATCAAACATACTTTGCACGCGTATCAACATTAGCCACAGTGTCACCATTATCATCCGAGCCATCAGGTTTAGAATTTTTTTTGGATTTTTGAAAGCGTTTTGCTGCAAGTCTAGAATGACACTGAAATTCAAGCAGCTGCCAGGGTTCTCCAGTCATAGGCAGAATTGGATGGTCGTACATGCCATCAAGCTCATGCACCCGTATGCTCATCATGCCAGGCCAGCCATCACCTTCTTGCTTTTCCGAGTCAAGCTTACCATTAGTCATAGTATCGCTTGAGTCGAGTCTAGCTGTGCATTCCCTCAATGTTGCTAACTCGACCATATTCTTTCTTTTGTTATAGGAGAATCCCATCCTTGTTCAGGCACCAAAGACAAAAGACCGAACAGATCTCAGTCAAACAAATCAACGCCTAACTCAAAGTAAAGACAGAAGCGTGCAGGAGAAATCATACTTCAGTACTGGACAGCCACATGATCCAACCCAACGTGGAAAGAATTCCTTAAGAAATGGGCGCTCAAGATTACCGACCTTGTTGGCAAGGTGCCGGAACTGCATTTTGTAGTGCAAAATCAGATAAGCAACGGCACACTAGTGTCAGAAAGCGATGAAGAAGATGCAAATGACATCCACTTAATTGGCATTACAAGCACAAAAAATAGTGAAGATAACAACGATATAGATAACTTTTCAGAGGATGCAAAGCATGATCACTGAATTGATCCTGAATGCATTTTGGCAAATAACTGTTTGAAAATGCATGCTTCGTGTGAAAGACAGGAAACTGTATCTAAGAGGCTAATAGATTTCTTGCTTTGTTAAAGAGAGTGAAAGATACTATTCCAAAATGGTTTCAAAAACTGAATTAGAAAAAAAAAACCTCTTTTGTGCTAAGGGTTCTCAGTGATCGATTTACATCTTGAGCCCGGGAAACAATTTGCTGAAGAATCTGCAAAAATTAACGATAAGAAAGTAGTATGATTAAATATTACCACTATAAACATAGAAAAGATCCTAACGACGCCTTGGATTTTGTGAACTCCCTATCCTAAGCATAGGCTTTCTGCTTTAACATGTGAAGAGTTACAGAATCCCTTTTGTACTTAGTATCATTTGTAATAGATGGCATTTTTTGCATCTTGTTGATGCCCATTAATGATAATGTGTATTCCATAAAAGAAAAACATACAAAAGCCCGCCTTTTCTGTAACAAAAGTATCTATAATTTAAACAGCATAAGAAATCTCCAAAAGAGTCTTTCCCTTAGCAATAATTTATAGGGAACAACCCTGGGGAAAAAATTGAAACTGAACAACCCTGAAAAATATTGGTATCCCTAGTATGTCCTTTTCTACCAATGGTACCAATTCTAAAAGCTATATATTTTCTGACACAAAGAAGACATTCTCATAAGAGAGCAAGCAATGAAGATGACAGAGACCGTGAACGAGATAAAAGAGAGTAAAATTGCAAGTGGTGCCTTAGCTCTACAGTCAATACCTTCTCCACATTCAGGTCGGTAGACAGGACTGCGCAAATGAAATGGAATCTAACCAGGTTTTGTTTTTTACTTGAAATGTAAGCTAACTAGGTGACAGCATCTCTTTAGAAAGATGAGGAATGCTATAAAAAGAAGTTGCATCATTTTTATCTTTCCTACTTAAAAGTGACATTATTTTACTAGGCACAGATTTTACAAAACTAATTTGAGTAGTTAGTACAGTTCACTTTATAATATTAGTTCTAAGAATTTCAGATAGCACTTTGTTTGTCGTCACAAGCATATGTACTTCATAAATTGTCTCAGACCCAAGCTAAATTTGACTAATTAAGATCTGCTCTTCCTGTCCAAACATCTGCTTTACTTGAGATGGAAATAAAATACAGCTTCTGGTACATTGGGAATATTTCATTTTCAATTAGGACACAAGAAACTTCAGTATCATATATAGAATCACTGGGAAACCTGATTGTGACTAATCAAATAAGGGGGAAAAGATTCTCATATTCTTTTCTAGGCTGAATATTATTGAACACCTATAGTTGACAAGTTGATGAGCTATAATATTTTCTGATCAGATTAATGATCTATAATATGGTTGGTTTACTTTTCAACTGTACATGGAGCCATGGAGGGAACCTCAGATTTAGGGTTGTAACAGCCAGAAAGGATATAGAAACGTGCATGTGTTTTACTAACATATGTTATATACTAAGCTAAACTAATATATCAGAAACAAATATAGAAGCTAATAAATATGTTTTAACCAGATGCATGTACACCCAAACGCCATAAGATAAGGTTCTGAGTATACAAATGGTACCAGAAAATAAAAGTCGCTATAAGCCCATACCTTGCGAAAAGACTCAGGTCCCATCTGCTTTTCTAACATTTGGAGAACCGCAATCTATCAAGACAAATACAGACTTCCAAGATCAGACCTGATTGGTAAACTATATTTCGTAACTACAATGGAAGGCAACATATCACTTACAGACTTCCAAGATCTTATTTTTCCAAATAAACCAATAAACTGGGTGCCATACAAATTCTTTGAAGCAGCATCAGCACTTAAGGCAGTTGCACCACTATCATCTGCTCTGCAAACGGCAATATTAGCCTGCAGATGATAGGGGAAGTAAGATCAAGAAAGAAGAATACGCTCGCACACACAGATATATCCCAAAATTTTCAACTTTAAATTATCAAACAGTTCCATAAATATGGTATTGTGAAAGAAGTTAGGCATGTGAAGTACGGACAATCAACAGAAATAACACCACTGATGAACCTAAAAGCTTCATTCTTACGCTATTATGTGCCTATTCTGCCTTGTCATATGAATAGGCATTGTGACATTATGCGCCAAAAACAGCTGCGAGCTTCCATCTATAGATAGTTGATGGAACTACAAATAAAATGAAAAAATAGACATGCTGCTTGCGAAAGCAGACCCATAAAACAGAAGAGTGGGGTATAGGTCAATGAAATGAGAGGATAACCACGAGATCTCGATTTCAAAGCCCGGGTATAAGGCATAAACACTAAGTGATTTTTTCTCAGTACCGTAGGAGGTGGAAGTCACCTAGTGGAATAGTCGAGGTGCATGCAAAGCTTGCCCAAACACCACCACCATTTAGAATAAAGAAAAACAGAGTTAGACCATAAACCAGAAGCAAACCTTGTATCTCCTATAGCGTGCTTCATTATTGCCAAGGAATCTCTTGATGAACATATCAGTCAAGAAACCAGTAAGACCGTCCAACAACCAATCTGAGATCATCAATGACGCATAGTTAAAATACAGAAGTTATATATTATCTAATGTTAACTTGACAAACATTTAGAGCTGGCTGTTTTTCATACCGAGCCCTTGAAGCAGTGTGCTTACCATCATTTGGCGCTTCTGGGGTGATATACACTCCAAACCACTGTCTTGCAAGGGCATAAGCAAGTTTAATCCTTGTATCTATGGTCTGTTAAATAAATCTGAACCCATCAAAACAAATAACAAGGAAGAGGAAAAATGACCAATATATTCTCTCGACAACCAATTGTTAATGCAGGACACTAATCACCTATTCTCTCTTCAGGACAAGAGCAATAAAAGGGCAACTGAATAATAGATAAGCAACAACGGAGCAAAAAAAGATTGCAAAATTTGGAGCTGAGAAAAGCACAAGTCACTTCAGTATATTTTTCCTTTTTGACTTTTCACTAGCTTATCCGCCAATTTTGAAGGTCAAAATCCAATATTTACTGTGTATTAGTTCTCCAATTCATTGTACAAGCATACCTTATTAATGACCTTGCCATCGAATAGGAATTGAGAGCTGAAGATGCTCAATGAGGCTCCTATACTCACTGAGGATATTGCTATCTCAGGAGAAATAAAAACTTGTGTGTATGACCCAAATGGAAATGATGCAGAAAGGTAGTCCTCATAGTAGCTGTTCAAAACCAATGAAGAGATTTACATTGAGCTCCACTGATTGAATAAACAGAAAGAATCCCAATTAATCATGATTCCAGGAGGAGTCGTTACATACCTAAAAGCACTGTGAAAAAATCCTACAGTGTGCCGCAGCTTGGTTGAGTCAGCAGGTAGGCAAATATGTGAGAGATGAGTAATATTGGGGTCAGGAAAAATTTCAAATGGTGCAACTGCCAAGGATATCCAGCAAGCACTAACAGGAGTACTTAGTCTGTAGACAAAAGTTTTACGCGGAGGAACATCCTTGGTCCATATCTGATGGGGAAAAAGAAAGAAAAAGGAAAACTGAGATAGATATCAACTCCCTAAATTTGGTCCTGCATCTCCGGAGTATTCATTGAGGAAAAAGAAAAAGCAACCACAGACAAAAATGATTTCAAAGTTACTCTACAAGGATGATTTAAGCTGCACAAAGTTAAAAATTTATCATGTCTCGCTCTTTTTCACATTTCTCTCTATATTTACTCTTATGCCATGACCAACCCGGCACAAAACCTCAGATAATGCAAGATCTAGCAGTTCGACAACATTTGCTCACCGAGGAATTTCTTATGGCATGCAGGCAAGAAGAAAATCATAGCCAGCACATTACAAGGCATGAAAACTGCATAAGGGACAGCTGTAACGCAACCGTCAAGAACTACAGATGAAACATCTACTTAGCTTCAATCTTTTCCCGGTGTTATCAAAAGTGAAAAGTGCAAAAAAAGCTCTAAGGTCTACTGGGGCTTAAAGAGCAAAGCGTAAATAAAAGTGTGGGCTTCAATGAAAAAAGGTGGAGAGAGAGCACAAATTCAAATATTTATCCAATACTATTAGTTATAAGTATGCATGACAAGAAATTGGAAAAGAATTACATAAAGAGATAAATGAATGGTTTAGTGTCGCCTCTTCAGAAGAGACTCATTGAAAAGAAAAAGTATGCCTTAGAAACTCGATGACAATTGTGAAGCGCACAAAAAGCAAGATAAAGTGCTCAACACATTTTGAGCCTCCTTTAGGGGTTTAGTGCACCTTGATAACAGAGTCTTCCTGAAGGCACATGTTGTCTCATGCCAAGAACATACTTTGCAAAGAATTTTAACCACCATTGCTTCCCTGGAGGCTGTCCCTTTGTTCCAATTGAAAAAGCCATGCAGACATCACATTTTATACTAATTAATCTGTTATATACCTCACTAGCTAACAAGCTATAGTTTTATTTGGAAGATAACTAGCAATGAATCAAATACTGATAGGTACCATCCTTTACCTTTAGTCCAACTCTTGGTTCTCACTCCTCATAAAGGAACTGGAAACTAAAGCAACTGTTCTAGGCATGGAAAGTTTCTAGAAACGGCTAGAAGAAGCCTTTAAGTCGGAATTTGCATAAAAAATAGATCATAAAATTAATAACCTAAGACGCAGGAATTACCATTTTACTAAATATTTATCAAGAATACGTTTATCAACAAAAATACAATTTTTTTTTTTTTAGAATTGGTAACTCACAAAAATACAGATACTTAAAGATCCTCAATATAGTCAAATAACCAACTGATACTCGTCCTTGTCATCATAGAGGTAACATCTAATGAACTTTTAAGGATCAAAGCTCACTAATATCACTGTTAGAACACTCTATAGTACATTCAAATCTCCACGAGAACCCCACTTCATCACCCTAATTTTCACTTCACTAGACTAACTCAGAAGAAGAAATGCAACTTATCCACCCACCTGATAAAGTAAGCTTCCAGTACTAACAGCCACAAGATTACTGGCCACTGTGAATTCCAAATCATAGCTGCAGAAAGAGCAACAAGAATGAATACAGTAAACTTGAATTCAAACAGCATCCAAAAGTTTAACAAGACTTGCATCTTACCAGCAACATTGTAAGTTGTCATCCATGCAGGGGAACCAACATCTTGCACGCCGAATTTGGTTGTCAGTATGTAAAATGTCACCATCAAAATGGATCCCAGTTTCAGCTTTCTCTACCCAATAATCAACACGGACCTTCTTCACATTCTGCATCCAACATAACCTACATAAGTCACAGAAGTGTAAACCTCATTACTTAAATATCCTAAAGGAAATCTGATCAAAGTTATAAGACAGAAAAATCTCTATATAGATTTAAGAGTAGCCAGATAGACATATTTTTTCAATTATATTGCACTTGTAATCTGACTAGAGCCCTTTCATTTTGAGATAAAATTTCCTTTTGAGTATAATATGGTTGTTTTGCCTTTCGTATGAGGAGTTGGAATGCTTGCTTGTAGTGTCCTGTTGCGGATGTCTTTGGTGGTGGTTTTGAGTAGCTTGTTTTTAGTACTCTTTGTGGTATTCTTACTTCGATTATTATTTTGTTGTCTTTATTGCCCTTTGTCCTTTGTTTCTTGTACTATATATTTTTATGGACTGTTTTTAGAATATTTGTTGGTCTTGAGCCGAGAATCTTTCCCAAAGAGCCTCTCTACCTCATCTTTAATGTAGTGGTATGGACTGCATTACACTTTACCCTCCCAAGACCCCACTTGTGGGAATACATTGGGTATGTTGTTGTTGAGTATAATATGGTTGAGACATGCCAAATTTGCAAAATTTGAGTGGTTAATGATCCTTAAATTTTAGACAAACATAATCTTGTGCAACATATGGCAACGAATCAGTTTTGCTGGAGAAAATTTAAATTCATGTGGAGATAAGGATTCTACATTTCAAGCCAGCTCACGTGAAAATTATGTTACTAAAGTTTTGATATTGCAGATGAACCTAAAGTTCTGGAATACATTTTTGGGTTCATTAGCTCTCATGTAAAATAGGTGCATTCATAGATGGTTAGAGAAAATACATACTTCAATTCACAATTGCTCACTGTCACCAACTTTTCAATTATCACCAAATTACTATCCTTATAAACACTATACGTCAACGTGGCTACAAAAATAGACTGATTTTTGTTTTGAGAGTTGGATACTATTGGTGTTTACCATATTTCACCTACTTTGCACCAGACAAAACACTATAATATGATTCTAAAAATACCTCCTAAGGTAAAATATTTTCCACTGAAAACATTTTCTCAACACCAGACACATGTCTAAGTGTTGAATGAAGTAAGTGAGGTGGACTAGGATGTACTTGGTACAATGGAAAATGTTATGCTAAAGGAGACATGAAAAAATGGTTTCCACCAAAATGGTGACATCATTATCCTTTACAAATATTACAATTCTTATTTGATCTCACTTGCACTAGTTAACATTAAACACTTGGGTATTGTTATCAACCTTTAATACCCAAGGGTATAAATAAAACATTATCCTCATATCCATCCTATGCCTTGTACAATTACCATACCTCGCCTACTTTTATACCCAACCAAAAAATGAACAATGAGTGACATCATTTTCTAACAAAATGATGATACTATACTCTCACATACTTTTCTAGAAAAACATTTTCCTCCGGACTCAAACATGTTATGTTGAGATACTTCCAAAGAAAATTGATCTCTCTGCCCGTAAGTGTGGTAAGTCATTTTCACCTTGTGGTGGAATACTCTTCCACGGAGAAAATGACTTCCACTAACCAGTGAAAGAACTCATTTTTACCTATTGCTGGAAAATATCTCCATGGAGAATATTTTCCAAAATTCCAGGTAACTAGATACAAGAAAATGTTCTTCACAGTAAGTCTTTTTCCATCATAAACAAGCAAACGCATGAAATACCAATCAAAACAACTATGAATCAAAGATATATCCAGGAGCACTAAAGCTGGTGCGATGAGCCACAAAATAAAAAAAATACTCAAAAACCTGATTGTTTTCAGCTGTAGAGTTCACCCCATTCTCTAAATGCATTTCCTGTCTTTCAGTATCATGCTTCACAGGTTTTTTGCACATTATCAGCAAATTTGATAGCAATTCTCGATCTAGATGTGACAAGTAAACTGAACCAGCCGCATCAGCAGCTGAAGTAGTTGATGATACAGAGCACCATCTATCCCCATTTTCCAAGGCTAAATAGTGCGGGAAAACTTCAAATTCTGTAGGCTCCCCATCAACTGTAACACTATCTATCACCAAATTATCCGCATGCAAGCCCAAAATTCCGTTTTCTGGTACAACTACATCAAGCTCTGTGTAACTGAAAACCAAAAAGTTCAACACCCAAGTTAATATTAATGCCTATGGTCTATGGTTTACATAATACGCTAAGAACAACCCTAATATACCAGAAATAACATGGCACTTCAGAAAAAATATGAACAAAAACAGATTCTTCACTTCAGGTTTGAAGAACTAATTTTGATTTTCCAAGAAAACCAAGTGGTCTCTAGAATGATCACTGTCAATCCTCGTACCTTTCTGAAATGCTTAATTAATTTATTGAAATTTCAACAAGTGTAGATATTCCTAATTTTCTTGAAAGAACCATGTGGTCTAAGGTGTCGGATTCAAATCCACTATAGCGGAGACAAAAACACTAGTTGATTCTCATTTGTTCTAGTCTTAGTGGACAGAGTAAAGTGTTGCTGGTGTATCCAGTAGAGGTGTATGAACTGGTCCGGACAACACGGTCATTTTATAAAAAGAAACTTGAAATTTACTGTGACGGGTATGCAATTCATCATTACAAACAACGTAACTAGTCTTAAAAACCCAAAATTGTTTCTATAAAATTTACTGTGAGGGGTATTCTAATTCATCTCAAAAACAATATAGTAATTCGTTTTTCAGACCCTTAACTTTCCTTTGAAATTAGTAAAACATCAGTATGCAACTCAACTCTAGACCAAAATCAGCTGAATACTAACGACTACAAACGCTGAGAAAAAAATCAAATCTTGATGAGTAAAATGAAAGAAACAGACCCATAAATTCGACGTTTCTCCAGGTCAATTGAAAGACATAGTTTCTGATGACGAACGACTGCTTCAGAATTATCCCCTTTTTGTTCTTCGCTCTTCCCTTTACGAGCCTTCGCCATTATTCTTCACACACTCACTGTGAAGACAAAGACGAACACTATTAAAAAAAAAAAAGAAGAAGAAGAAATTAATTCGGGCGTAAGCTCGCAGGTCCCTAGCGAAGGACAAAGGGAGTGGAGGGGGGTTTGATTTATAGAGCTGAAATTGGTCGGATCCGTGCCCTAGAGATTCTAATTTTTCATCTTGGCCATCCGTGTTTTGTTGGATTCATATATGAACCGTTTGATTTGTTTGATCAGTAGCTTCGGAAAAAGTAAGAAAATCTATGGTTGCCCAGAACGCATGATTTACGCCACGAGAGCATTGAAGTATTCTAGTTTTACCAATGGCAATATGTCATCTGAAGGATTTTTATTTAAGGTGGTGTCCCATAAAATTGAGTTATATTTTGTCTAATTATTTTTTTTTTTAATAATTAATGAATCTACTTTTATTTTTTATAAAATCATTCACAACTAACTTTTCATGCTCCACACTAGGATATTTGTATATCTTTTATTCAAATACTTAAATGATCATAAGTTTACTTTTCATGTATTGTTTTCTATTAAAGTCATTTTTATTGAATATCTTCAGTAATCTCAGGCGTTTATTTTAATATTTTTATTTACGTAATTTTTATTTTCTGAAGGTGATAATCTTTTATTTGACATATATTTCACTTCATACAAATATAGTTACTCTAATCACCATTGTGTATAATTTGTCTTTGAATTTTATGGCACAGTCTTATCACTCAATATTACAAATACGTCATACACTAATACGAGATATCATTGTCAATCTCTGCACTCTCTTATAAATTTAAAATATTTTAAATGACTTTTTCTCGAATTATTTAGATATTCATGCAAATATCGCTAAACTTGCACTTAAAGTATTTTTATCCCCGATCCTACTTAACTTGAACCACTTAGGTTCTATTAGATTCTTAATCTCCAACTTAGCGTTGATTTATTTGTGAGTCCCGTCAATCAAAATTATATTATTGACAAAGTATACATATCATAACACCTTATTTCGAAATTATCATAATAATTAATTCATAACCAAGTTAAATAAAACAAGGTAAAGACTTATTCTTGATTTAACCCGATAACAATTGATGATAAGTGTTTTAAATCCCCTCTCATTTATATTATTTGGAATTTTAACTTCCTTTTACACATTTATAATAACATTAAAGTACACCATACGTAGAGCTCTAACCTTTAGTTATCTTCATAAAACCTCCCTTAGACCTTTATCATCTGCTTTTTTTAAAAATACAACTTGATGGTGCAAACTTTTTTAAAAAATATATCTTAATGGTGAAAGAATTATTATCTCGATATATATAATTTTTACTTTATAAGTATTAAAATGCTGCATATTTTGAATAGAATTTTGTCTTTCAATATTTAATTTTAATAACAAACAGATAGATAAATATAAATTTAGTGTTTGTATATATACATATTTTTCATGAATAATAGTATATATTTTGATTTTTTTAACTATTAAAATTAAATTAAATTGATTAATTGAGTATTAACGTGAAAAATGCTAATCACCATTCACCAATATATTGTTAACTAAATCCTCATAGGAGAAGAAAACAATTGGGGGTTTGAGCAATTCTCTTTTAAATAGTACTCTAAATCCCCAATAATGGACTTACCAGCATTCCACCACCCCTTCTGTCTCTCAGGCGCCGATCTCCTCCGCACTGATTTTCAGTGACAACAAATCTCGGCGATAATCTGGGGTTTCAAGTTCAAATTTTCACATTTCATTATATGAACTTTCTGATTTCTATTCAAACAGATGAGTATTGAGCCATTCAATAGGTAAATTTCCGTGATGAATTTGCCAAGTCTTCTTGTTGTTGATGCTTGTTTTACCTATTTTTTCATCTTCGTTTTTATTGGATAGGTTGGTGAAACTTGCGGCGAGAGCTTTCTATGATGACATTACAACTAAAGGCGATAATCAGCCTAAGTCTGGTAGAAGTGATAACCGAGGAATTGCAGTGGTGATTCTAGATGCACTCACAAGGTTCTCTCCTTGCTGTTTTTAATTAGGTTTTGGAAGTTACTTTGTCTCTTACAACAAGTGAAATCACGAGGTATGGGGAGGTTAGAGTGTAGGTAGACCTTACCACAAATCTTACGGTGGCGGAGAGGCTGTTTCCAGAAGTCCTTTGGCTCAACTGCAATAAATCCAACTAAAAGAAGATGAAAACAGTAAAGAGATCATAGCAATTAATAGTATGGTAACACAACAACGAGATAATATGATAATCGCAACAAATTAAACACATATCATGGTAGATATCAAAGCAAGAACAACACAAATGAATTATTTTGTCTCCTGGAGGAAGATAAATCATTTTTCTTGCGGCTGAAATATTTACTCCTTCGGTTCCAAAATACTCATCACAATGCCCTTTTTGAGAGTCAAAATATATGAATTTTGATCAATATTTTAAGTATGTTTATTTTTGCATCATCTTGATATGAGAAAAATTATAAATTATAGTACATTCTATATAGTTTTTGGATATCCAGATTTTAATTTTAAGATGTTGGATTAATCTAATCTAATCAAACTTTAAAAATTAGTCAAATTGAGTCTCGAAGAGCGAAACATGACAACTAAAAAGGGAGGGAGTAATTTTTTTACTCCATGAACGTGGTATCCGGGCCAGCAGCTAGAGGTACAGATAAGTCATTTCACGAAGGCTAGGATAGATGGGAAGAATCACCTAGCTGAGATATCATGGATCTCAACAACTTCATCCACCACTAGTTCACACCCTTGGGTCAACCTATCTATACTTAGAAACTTAGAGCTTTATCAAGATAATCTCAAGTATCACATGCTTAGTTTCTGCATAATTCACCCAAACTACCACAAACTGCATTGTATTGACTAGTGAGCAGTATATGCGTGTATATTAACAATCATAAGTTTCAGGCGGCAATGGGTGAGGGAAGAAGACTTGGCAAAGGACTTGAAGCTGCACACGAAGCAACTACGCCGCACCTTGAGGTTCTGTGAAGAAGAAAAGCTAATCACACGGGACCATAGGAAAGAGGTTGTTTTTATGCTCTATTGCCACAAAGATGATTTATGTTTTATCCACAAACCTACTCTGCCCCTTTTCCTCTATCTATGATTTAATTTTGGAAGATCTAATCCTTCTTGCTAACTTTTTATGTTATCTTCATGGTTTAGTTTCAACTGTGAGAGTGTTCAAGATTTCATATACCTGAAGCAACGTTTGTTTCCTTACTTAGCATTTGGATTGTTTTTACATAAGTTTATCTTAAGGAAGACGTGAGAAAATTGTTGTTTGTTAACCATATGGATGGAATGTGCGCACTAAGTTGTGTCTCTTTATCCAATTTTGAGAATTTGGCAGATCTTTGATGTAATTAATTCAAATAATACCTTATCTGAAATTCATGAAATCGTTACATTATTTTTCTTTGGTTGCCTACCAACAAGCACAAGCAATAAGGAAGCCAAGGGTGATAGTCAGTGTTACGGAGCTCATCTGTTTGCTTAATCTAGCCAAAAAAATTCATATTTTCCTATTATGAACTATTTTGGAAAACTAACCGTACTTTGTTATGCATTCCTATGTTCTCCTACATGAAAATACTCCTTCAAGTTGAATTTATTAGGAAGTACTATTTGTTCATTGCTACCACGCTCCATGGTTGAAACATTGAGATCCCGTTAAGCAAATGCATTATGACAACAGGGAAGAGGAAAAATTTCAGTTCAAATACAACAAAGTAGCATTTGTCTTCTGTATGCTCATATTCTTTTAATATCAGCCCTCATTAACTTAATGCTAATGTGCAAAAAACTTTATGGCGTTTTATGAAACGTTTACATATCCACTTCCTTTTCCAAAAGCCATGGTAGGTGAGAAGGGGGCGATTTGATGCATTATTTGTCCGTGATTGGTGAGAAGGGGTGTTTGGTGGCATATTTTTCTGCCCCTGCCCTTATTAAGCTAGTTGCTAATGTGCGATAAACTATACCCTCCTTCTCTGCCAAAAAGTGATGGGTGAGAACTGAGAAGTAGGCGATTCTATTGCATATTCATCTGCTATTATCACATACCACTAACATCAGATTTTTCCGGCAATTTCTATGCAAAATAATCTGTCATTCGTTCTTTAACGATCTTCTGTTACAGGGAGCAAAGGGTGCAAAAGTATACAATGCTGCAGTTGCAGCCACTGTTGAGGGCCTGCATAATGGGAAAGAAGGAGATGACAAAATAAAGATGCACACTCATTCTTATTGCTGCCTGGACTATGCACAGGTTCCCATCCCAAACCCCTGATTTGCCAAATATTCTGATACTTCTAGTCATTGTATTTCCAGACTTGACTGATAGACAAACAATCAAGAAACATGAGAGACTTAAGTAGTCAATAGTAACTACACTTTTCTTATTATGGTACTAGTACAAGCATGATTGTTGAACAGGGATAACTTCTCATGCATCTTGGATATCATTGATATTAACTATGTTGATACTTCCACAAAAGTTAAAGATTCAAGGGGCATTTCTGCAGATATATGATGTCGTGAGGTACAGATTGCACCGAATGAAGAAAAAGTTGAGAGACGAGCTGGATAACAAAAACACAGTGCAGGAGTATATATGTCCCAACTGTGGGAAAAGGTTCTGCCTTCAATACTGCTGCTGAGGTTTGGCTTTTGATAGGTATGCGTCGCATGACAAACTGAGGATTTCCCTTAAATATGCGAATTCAGATATAATGCGTTAGATGCGTTGCGGCTGATCTCTCCTGAGGATGAGTACTTCCACTGTGAAAGTTGCAATGGGGAACTAGTGGCAGAGAGCGACAAGCTAGCTTCTCAAGGAACCGCAGAAGGGGATGACAATGATAGAAGACGGCGTCGTGAAAAGTTGGAAGACATGCTTCATAGAGTGGAGGTTTGTCTTCTTTCTGTGTTATGTTTTAGGGTGTTCTATTTTTGTTTTTTCTTGTTGGAGGTTGATTTATGAGGTTCCGTCCACAATATATTTAGTTCTTAATCATATTCACTCATTTGGTCGTGTAATACTAGTCTCTCGGGTGGTATGTGTGTGTGGGGTGTTTTGAGTTCAAAATATGGTAAATGAAGCAAGAGCTAGAGCTAGAGTAGGAGTGCAACTACAGTGTACTCTATATTACGGTGATTTTTAAAGCGTCGTATTGCTCCAAGTCCTTAGGAAGATATATACACCACAACAATATACCCAAGTATATTTTCACAAAGTGAGAAACAAATTGGGGTCACCCATGGGACATGCACAAATACACGAAACTATACTACAACGACTCGGTTAGGTAGATATAGACACAACAACAACATACCCACTATCTTTCCACACAATGGGGTCTGGGGTGGGTAGAGTGTGCGTAGTTCGTACCACTACCTCTGAGGTGAGGTAGAGAGGCTGTTTCTGATTCGCCCCGGCTCAAAACACAATACAAGAACAAAGAATAATACGTAGTAAAAAAACAACATATACGAGCAGAAATAAGACTACTACAAAATAATACTACAATCAATTTACCCATCACAACAAACCTCACCAAAACTCCAAGAATAAGATTGTACAAGCGTAGCACTACGATTCCTAGCATGGATAACCACACCTACCTACGGTAATGGACGAACTCCTACCTACTAACCCTTTATCTCAATACGCGTCTTCCACACCTTCCTATCTAAGCCATGCCCTCGGTAAGCTGTAGCTGCTCCATGTCATGTCTAATCACCTCTTCCCAGTATTTCTTTGATCTACCTCTACCTGGCCTGGATCCATCCATAGACAACCTCTCACACCTCTGCATTGCAGCATCCACGTCCCTCCTAATCACATGCCCGGATTATCTCAACCTCGTTTCGCGCATCTTTTCGTCCACAGACATCACTCCTACTTTGTCTTGAATAACCTCGTTTCTAACCCCATCTCTTCTAGAAAACGCACACATCTATCGCAACATCTCATTTACGCCACCTTCACATATACATAAAAAGAACACTTTAATCCATGCAGCGAAAACGGCATAAATGACACTTTACTATGGCCGGATTTGCAGTAACACATCCATATTTCATGATCCCATGGATATATTTTTGAAAGTATTTCTTTTGACATTTATCTGGCGAGCTGAATGACAAACCAAAGCTTTGTTACTTTGTACACACGCACTGATCAAAACTTTGTAATTTCTTTTGTACATGCGCTGGTCAAAACCTTATTGTATGGCACCCAGTTCTTTTTTTAGTTTGTTAGAAAAAGGTCACTCTTCCATATTTGGGAACACTTTAACTTAGTTTTTCTTTCTTAAAGTCTTGGTGCACCTATGAGATCCCTATTTGTATAGAAAACTGAGTGCAATTTGTAGGGCACCATATTGTTGTGTAGGTTTTCTACTTCGTTTTGGTATACCTGTTTTTTTCAAAACGGTACAGTTTTTTTGGTATACTTGTATACATGAGACTTTCCTAACTTAATTAATTCACTAATTCATTTTAAAATACATGGAGGGAGTATTAAATGTATCTCACTGAACTCCATATGAACCCTGTGACAATGTTCTGTTCGTGATGATTGACAACAATTTATTCTTTTTGCTATCACTGTCAGTGGAGGGAGTTATATAAACTGTTCCCGGTGTTGTACAGTTGAATAATTAAAAGGTTCCTTGGATGTGACATCCCTTCAAGCATTTTGATTCAGTGCAAGATAAGTGGCTCATTAACTATGGATATGCCTAACACAATTCTCAAAAGGAAAAAAAAAAAACTACGGATATGTCTAGCACTTCCCTATACGCGCAGTCATCACTGTTGGTGTGTTGC
>JBDJHY010000078.1:24596628-24607571 GCA_039654485.1 Withania somnifera
AGCAAGAGTGATAGCAGGAGCGCAACTACAATGAACTCTATAGTGCATTAGTTTTTAAAGCGTCTTATTGCTCCAGGTCCTTAGGTAGATTTATAGTATATACAGGCATACACAAAAAGAAGTCAGTGAACTGTTTTAGCATACTAAACTATACAGTAAAATGGCTAAAATGACACCTATAGTATGGCCGGATTTGCTGTGACAATTCATACCTTACGGTGGTCACTTTTTTTAAAAGTTTTTTTTTTTTTTTTTTGACATTTATCAGATGAGCTGAATAACAAACCAAAGCTTTGTTGTTTTGTTTGCATGCACACGCTGATCAAAGCTTTATTATTTCACTTGTACACACGCATTGATCAAAGCTTTGTTTTATGGCACTCAGTTCTTTTTTAGTTTGTCAAAGAATGGCACTTTTCTACATTTGCTAACTCTTTAACTTAAACTTCCAAGTCTACCCTTAATGTCATTCCTAGTGTCATGGCATGTTTGAAATGTACTTTTGCTTTATCAAAACGTTTTGTGTATGGTTGGTATGTGTCAGAAGTTTTTTTTTCTTAAAGCCTTGGTGCACCTATGAAATCCCTATTTGTATAGAAAATTGAGTGCAACTTGTAGAGCACCATATTGTTGTGTACTTCTCTACTTCTCTTTTTGAACAGGTATATGTTGTTTTGTGTATTACTTGTAACAGGAGACGTTCCTAATTTAACGAAATCACTTTAATTCATTTAAAAAAAATACAGAGTGAACGCAATTTAAATCTATCTCACTAAACTCCAGATGAGCACTGTGACAATATCCTGTGCTTGGCGATTGACAACAATTTATTCTTTTTGCTACAGCTGTTACTGGAGTGATTTATATACACCATCTCTGGTGTTGTATAGTTGAATAACTAAAAGGTTCCTTGGACATGACACCTCTTCAGGCATTTTGATTCAATGAAAATAACTGTTTCATGAACTATGGATTGGCACACCCCTATTCCCACAGTCATCACTATTGGTGTGTTTCTTGTTAAGTCGGACAGAGAGAATTTTATATGGAAAAGTTGAACAATGCCAGTTGTTTTGAAGTAAAGGGAAAAAGAAAAAACTTTTTAAAGAGGAAAAGTGTTGACTTCAGACTATTCCTTAAAAGCTCATGAAAGATTTGTGGAACCAAAAAGCTAGCAGGAGAATGAAAAGAATTCTAGCAAGTATCTGGTTAATTTACTTAATGCACTCACAACTTGTATTGAAAGAATTTCTACAACTTGTATTGGTTGACTTTTTCAGGAGAGAGCAGATCTTGTTATCCAGTTTGATATTGTTTGGCTTCATTCACATCATTTATCTCATGAAAAGAGGTTTTCTACTATAAATCAATCAACTACTCCTCAATCGGTGAACTAGTTGGGACAATTGTAGTGCCACTTCTCTTGGATTATTTATTTTCCTTTTTGATGAGCTATAGCCCCTCGTTGTTTTGATCTCTATAACAGTTGGTGAATTATTAAGAACTGCTTCCTCCTTCCCTTTTCTCTTATTGTAGTCCCAGGATATCTGAGAACAGTTGACTTGTTTTTACCATCTCTTTCCTGTGCATGTGGTTGGTTCAGTTTACCAAGAACTAATAGAATTGTAGGCACAACTCAAACCATTGATGGATCAACTTGCTAGAGTAAAGGATTTACCTGCTCCTGAGTTTGGAAGCCTTCAAGCATGGGAAGTGCGAGCCAACGCTGTCGCCCGAGGTGCTAATGGAGATAATGCAAATGACTCTAAGTCAGGACAAGGGCTTGGGTTTGGTGGAACACCTATGCCGTTTGTAGGGGAGACCAAGGTATTGTTTTCAGAGGCTTTTACTTGAAAGCACATCATTATGTGTTTCTAGTTGCTTCTGGTGCTTCTTGGAAATGCAATGTGGTGATTTTGGTGTATATTCATGCTCATTTATCATAGTTACAACTTCTGCACGGAGTTGTAATGTCAATGGATTGGGTTAAAGAACCGCGAGGTTTAAGATCTGAGGTTCAAATCCCAACGGAGACAAAAAACACTAGGTGCTTCTTCCATATATTCTAGCCTTGGTGGATAGGGTTGTGGGAGGTGACAGATATCCCGTGGATTTAGTCGAGGTGCGAGAGACTCAGATACCACGGTTGTCCAAAAGAAAGTTATAACTCCTGCACGTACATGAATTTTCCATAAATCACTCCAAATCTTAACTGGATTCTAATGCACTACTCCATACAGTGAGGTCACAACTAAGCTTTTGCTCCATGTTAGGTAGTCTTCTGATCAAAATCTTGTGAACAGCTGTTTTAATCCCCCCTCCTTTTTAGTGTAACACTGGAAGGTTTCTCCCTTTTGTGCCTAAACGTCTTGGTTATTTGTTTATACAATATATAAAATTCTGTTTCCTTTCTCACTAATAACTGGAGTCTATGTTTGTCCTTTAGCAACTGTTTTGTCTCAACAATACAATATGTAGCAATTGCTCTGAATGCTTTCAATAAAATATCGTTGTCTTTCCTTGTGAATTTGATGGAGAAAATAGTGCCCAATTTATGTAGGATGTTGGTTGAGTGAAATACACCCTAAAAACTAATGGTGTCTATAAATTCAATTCTTGCTGTTGATTGCAGGTTGAAGTTGCTTTTTCTGGTCTTGAAGAAAAAGGAGATATCAAATCTGAGGTTTCAGCTACACCAATGAAAGTTTTGCCTCCATGGATGATAAAGGAGGGGATGAATCTTACAAAGGAGCAGCGTGGAGAGTTCAAGCAAGAGCCGAATATGGAGGGTACTTCTGCTGCAGCAGGATCATCTGATGACAAGAAGTCCATAGAAACCGAGGATGTGAAAAATATACAGGTTAAGCTCATTGCCTCTTGTAGGGTTCCTTACCCCTTCCTGCCCTTCTTTTCTTTGTCCTTTTTGAGTTCTCTATATGCTGTATATTGATGCTTTAATCCCTTAAATTTTTTTCTCTTGGTTTTGGTAGGATGAATATGTTAAGGCATATTATGAGGCCATATTCAAGCGGCAACGAGAGCAAGAAGAAGCTGCCAAATTGTTACTGGAATCATCAACTACAGATGGAGTGTATAACACCTCAACTGCGCGCCAAGTTGGCATGAAATCCAAACGCGAAGAGGAGGATGAAGGAGAGGATATTGAATGGGAGGAGGCCCCTGCCCCACCTGCTGGTAATTTGTATTATTCATATACTTCAATCTCTTAAGTAGTTGAGGATCAGAAGACTGTTCAAAGAAGTTGATAATGGATGCGCTATTAATTGAATTTATTAGCTTGCTACATCATGAGGTTCAGCTCCTTACCTTATACGTTGATGGGAGTTGCTGCTGTACTGAGCACTTCCTTGCTTTGTGCCATTAATGGTGCTACCTTAAAGAAGACTTTATTGTGCAAATCCTTTCTTTGAATACTCATAAATGGAACAAATGGATTAAAATGATATACTTTGTGCATCAGAATACTGTGGGGTTTAGCTGCTTGAAGTGTTGGCCTTTCTTTCATTTTTGGTTTCCCACGGATTCTAAAGTTACCTCCACTAAGTTTACTTTTACAGCGAAGGCAAAACTTCTCATAATTGTTAAATATAACTCTTGAAAAATTAACACTCAAAACATTAAGAAAATAGCCCCCAGGGCCTTGATTTGATGATAAGGATGCACTCAAGGATGTGTGATTTGGGGAATGTCACGAGTTCGAACTCTGCCACTAACGCGAACTGTGATATTTAAGAGGGAGCAGGGTAGAGGGGTTTACCTATAATCCTCCCAGTTTCGAACCTATGGGCCACTGGGGTTGGGCCAGCTTACACAAGGAAGATTTTTTGGTTACCAAAATATCTTTAAAAATAAAAAGAACATTAAGAAGATTGAAGATATGCAACTTATCATCTTTCACAAATTTATTTGAAAGAGCTTAGGCATATATGCACAACACCTACGGTTCTGGATAATATACGCATTTATACAGTCATATCATATATATACCAAGAAAGTGATTACATATGCAAGTATCTGTCCTGTTCGAATAAAAACCACCAGTCTATGAAAGCTGAGGACTGAAATACATGACCGAATTTTTTTAAGGTTGAATGAATTAAGCCATGTGGGAATCCATACAAGAGAGGAGAGATATGGATGATTCTGTTTGAGAATGCTCAAGTTCCAAATTACTCAAACTTTGACTTCCTAGAATATAATTGTCTTTGGAAGTCTAGTTACTCAACAACAGAAGGGGCTTGCAAATGCCATGCAGGTACTGCGAAGTTTATAGAAGTTGGGCCTGTAAACTGAGCAGCTACTCTTGTTGACCTGTTCTAGTTATTAATATAAAAATATATATTTTAGGTCAAGGAAGATAAGTTTCTTCATTTACCAACTATGAGCAAAAGAGAGACATGAGTGTTCGTTTCTCTTTTTTCATTCTTTTTTTATGAAGTGGTGTTAATAAAGGCATCAAGAAAATCCAAAAAATACAAGTGGTGGCATTGGAGCTCACAAAAAATCTCTGGCCGACTGTACAAACTATCTAAGCCAGAACCAGTGAGTTAATTCCTGAAATTGTTCTGCATTAACAGCAGGATACAGACTGGACCAACTAAACAAATGGACAAAACATCTTGCTTTCAAAAGATCTGAAGAAATGGACTCGCCATCAAAACATCTCCTGTTCCTTTCTAACGAGACACCAAAAAACAAAAATACAAGCCGGGATCAATATCCTGATCTTCTTGATGTCTGTCAACTTTCCATAGGCTCCAACTCTCATAAGCATCCTTAACTGAGAGGGGTGTGGTCTATTTAAGACCAAAGAAACAGAATTTTTTTCCCCATATTTCTGAGGCCATTTCACAGTGGAGGAAGAGATGTCTAGGTTTTTTTCAGCCTCTTTTTTGCACATATAGCATATGTTTGGGAATTGGGTTTTCTTTTTCCTCAGGTTGTCTTGAGTAAGACATGCCTCATATAGAGCTGTCTAAGTAACACAAAACCTTAGAGGCAGTTTGGTCCTCCAGATGAGCTTCCATGACCAGTTATCTATCATGGGATTTCTGGAGCATCGCTGTACCCTTTCTTAACTATATAGATTCCTTCTGTGTGGTATCCCCGTTTAAGCTTGTCGGCTGCCTGTGATTAATGTGACAATGATGGGGTCTTGCAAGCTCTGGCAAATCATTCACTTCCCGATCATGCATGTTTCTTCTGAATGTCAGGTGCCAGTTGGCTCCTTCCCTATTTGCAACGATAACAGAGTTAGGATCTTCTGCTATTCCGAACAATCTGGGAGATCTTCCTAAGAGTGGTATTGCCAAGCCATTTGTCTGTCCGAAATTTTAGGAGCGAACCATTACCCACTTCAAATTGAGCTTGCTGATCAAAGGTGTCCCACAGCTACCTAATACCCTTCTAGATTCCCACTCCGTGAGGGATGAGAGTGTGTGTCTGGGAAATGCATGTTAGTTTCTTGTTCAACCGTGATATGTACTTGTGTGTATTTGTTGATCACTTTCATTAACAACCAGAATTCATAGAACACTGTATGGTGGCACATTATTTTCTGATTTTCCTGAAATTTATAACCAGTGCTCATCTTGCTGCTTACACTGGCTATAATTTGATAATAGATATTCTATCATCAAATTAGAGTAACTAAAGCAGAAACTTGAAATTCCTTCTCTGTCCATGTGAAATTTCATGGGGGTCTTGCGTGAGGGAGTAAGAACGAGTGGTCTGGTGTTTTTCAAGTGTTCTTTATGTTATGACATGTGTAGCGCTATGAGTGGCACGTCTCATGCACTTCCTAGGAAGTAATTGTCTTAGACTAGTTAGAGTGGAAGTAGATACACTTAGGACAAGGTGTAATGATTTTCCGACGTCAGGTGCGTAGATCTGACCAGTTAGAGAGGGTTTTCTAACTGGTGTTTTGTTAGTGTTTCTTTATGTTGTCACACGTGTCATGCACATCCTAGGAAGTAGTTGTCTTAGACTATTAAGAGTGACAGTAGATACACTTACGACAAGGACAAGGTGTAATGATTTCCCACGTCATGTGCGTAAGTGGGACTTTGCGACCAGTTAAGAGAGGATTTTCTAACTTCTTATAGTTGGTATGACGTGTTATTTAGCTCTGCCTGCTTGATTAGATGTTCTATATGCCATGATTGCTGCTACTCCCAATTCTTTAGGCTCTGATTCTTCTTTCCTTTCTCTCTTGAGTCCTGCCTCTTCTTTTTTGCTTTCAAGTTATAGGTTCAATTTTCATGTTGGGCATGTTTCAGGTAATAATACAATTGGAAATCTCAAGGTAGACTTGAATGTTCAAGCAAATGCTTCAGAAGACGAGAACGATGAAGAAGATGACATAGACTGGGAAGAAGGTTGATGGTTAAAGTAGTTTTTAAGCCGCAAAAGAAAATGCAGACTGCCCAAGTCTACATCCATGTTGTAGTGTCGTGAAGAGAAGACCATCGTCATGCGGACATTGGGGTTGTTTGGTTAAAAGAAACTTAGTTTGGTAGGAATTGTAATAGAAGGATTAACAACACATTATTTTTATCTTGCGTTTTCTTTTTGCACCAAAAGTGGGATATACATGGTTAAATTTAAGATCTGGGTTTATTTTTTAAATTTAATATAATTTAAAGGGTATTGATGATGGATTTGAGGATATATGGAGTAGTTTTGTCTTTTGATGTAACCTATGTATTGTTATTCCATATTGTATCAGGTAAATAGATTATTAATTTGTGGCTGCGTATACTTTTAGGCAATGCTCACTTAAGGCACACAAAAATCTTCCTGTAACACCGTCTTATGTCTACCTTTTCCAAAGCATTACTATTCCTGTTACCTTGTTTCTAGTTTCAACAGTTCTAGTGGAGCATTGTTATAATCGGAAGCAAGAGAAGTACAGTAAGAAAGCATTAAACACAAATTTCCCATAACACAGTCTGTGAGGCTTTGTTATTAGCAAGTGATCTCTGAAATAGTAGTCACAAAAAGGGTAAACGAGACATTAAGGATCCTTAAAAAATAAAGAATTCTGTTAACTGTGATGTATATCAAAGCTCAAATTCTAAATTCATATCACACAGCTATGCATGGGCCACAAATTATCCCAGCACAGATGATAAAAGGAAAGGATCCCAAGCTGCATTGTCACCAGCACCCCAAAGTCCATTTTCAAACTGCAGGAACTGTTGTTCAGTTGGAGCGGAAGCTGTTTGTGTTAATGCATTCATATGGGGCATCATTATTGGCGCATTTAAAGCATCTACTTCTCCAAATGTAGGCAAATCAACCGTTGTTTCGGCTATCCCTAAAACTGAACCAACTGAAACTGGCCATGTAGAAGCAGCAGTAGTACTATTATCAGCACCAAAAATGTCAATGTTAATGTTATTATTTGGAGTACTAAATGAAACTATGTCTTGGCGTCGACTCATCTGTGGTTCACCCCAAGGCAATTGTCCTTGCTCATTAGCCCACATTATTGCTGAATTTGTCCCACTATGCCACTGGTTATTTTGACATTGTGTTGATGAGATCATGGGCTGATAATCGCTCGTCCTGAGGCTTATGTAATCAAGATTGTGATTGACCCTGAACAAGTTATCAGAATAAATCTTACCTTGTCCAATATTATTTACACGTGTAGTATGATCTCGTTTAGGTAATTTCTCAGCTTGTCCTGTTTGTGAGGATGTTTTCTTGATTTCAAGTGAGGGTACTGATGGTTTAATTTTGGATGCTAATTGGCAAGTGGAATTAGAGGCGTAAGCTTGAATACAAGATCTGGAGTTCTTGCTGTTAAAGAGTTTAGCTTTAAGTGCACCAACAAGACCATTTTCAAGCTCCTCTGTTCTGCAGGCTTCTTCAAAGTTAAAAGGCTCAGAATTTTCAAGAATACTACTACCTTGGTGAGAATCAGACGCGGGTAGTTCAAAATTCGTACGAGCATTAGCCCCTCTAAGGGTGCGAGCGGCTTGATCATAGGCCCTTGCAGCATCCTCAGCAGTGTCAAAAGTCCCAAGCCATAGCCTCACTTTTTGCAAAGAATCTTTGATCTCTGCAACCCATCTTCCTGATGGCCTTTGTCGAACGCCAACAAATCTTGGATGGCCCCTTGATGATGGTTTTCTTCTGGTTCTAATGCCGTCACTTGGCTGAGGTGCAGGTTGCTTCATTCTTGAATTTGTTGATTGAAATTGGAATCAATGTTATATGTCTCTAAGCTTGGTGTCCTGAACTGCTGAAGGTATAAAATGGTAAAGTATCTATGAATTGTCACAAATGGACTAGAGGAAAGATACAAAAGAAAACTATATTCTCTGTATATAAATGGATAATGAAACTTCATTGGTGCAGGCGTTGTTGATTGTATCGATTGTAAATCATAAATTATAAACAAATTATGGCAAGACATCGATGATTGTATATAGTTGTACTATGTGCTAATGCATAAACCTCCAAATGTAGTCGTTTTCAGAATGATGTGATCAATATAGTTATGTTGCCTATATACATTCAATGCAACAAATGGCAATTAGTCACTAGGAAACACCAACTTTTTAAAAGATTTCTGGTGCACTCACAGACCAGATCAAATGATCAATTCTAACTTAAAAATGAGCAATCTGAATTAGTATTTAGGATGTAATGACAAGAAAAAATATCTGTAGAGTACGTTAATTAATTTAAGGTTCTGTCGTAATGTGTTGAATTTAGTGAAGCAGTAAGCAACATGAAGAAACTATAAATAAGTAAGCAACACAACAATTTAGAGCGTTAGGATTTTCACTCAAGAATCAAAATATAAAGAAGTGAAGAAATTAAAAGAATACACTAACATAATTTGACACCCTTGTACAAGAGTGGCTCCACGACTGCTGTCATATATGAATGGCCTGTTCATAGGAAGTTGCTAACATAATTAGATATCTTGACACCCTTGTACAAGAGTGCCTCCGCGACTGCTGTCATGAATGACCTGTGCATAGGAAGTTACTAACATAATTGTATATCTTTATTCCATCTGTTTCTTGACTCATCAATATCCAGAAGACTCTCCCATGCTAGGTTAATCGCTCAATACCTTTGTTGTAGGAGCGTAATTTGACACCATTTTTAATTAAGTGCTATATACATATATGTGGAGTTTATTGCATAATGCAACGTAACGTCAACTTACTACGAAAACAAACCCACAACATCGCTAAATTAACCTCCAATACATGGTGAATTGTGATATTAGACAGACAAGCTGCACTCATGGGTAAGGTGTTTCCTAGAGGTCCATAAAGTTGAATGAGAACATGGCGTTAATCCAAGTAAAGACAAACTGCCCTAGCCTTAGTGGACAATAGCGTTAATGAAATAAGTCAAGGTGGGCAGACAAACTTTTACTCAACCGACTAGATGTTGTATACTTTAGAGGAAACCACATAAATCCAAGTTTATGGAGAATGGATGTTTTTGTGATAAACATTTGTAATGGGATAAGAGTTATTGCAGTATAGTTAAGGATTCAAAAATTCAAAGTCGATTGCCACTTCCGAAAGAAAAGGTGGAAAAGCTTAGCCATAGAGGTCTCTTGTCTTCACCTGCTCCTAAGACTCTTTTTGCAGAAAAAAATGACAGATGTTATGTTCCTCTCAAGCCTACTAGGACAATAGGATACAGTATTTTATATTCTTAATGTACAACAAAATTGACTTACTCAGGTTAATTTGTTTTGCTAAGTCATATTAGGCAAACCTTAATTACTCAAAAACTTAATGGGTCGTTTCCAAGGCTCTCAGCTCAAAAGAGGAGTTTTTGAAGGAGAGATCAAGCAAAAGAAATAGGACAGCAAATAGCAAGCCACAAAGCGAACAAAACAACAAATTATAATACACAAGTAAAATTCTATTTTGTAACCTAAAATAGAGTGATAATCTATTATAACCAAATAAATTATTATTATTATTCATAACACGTAAATAGTATAAAGGTTTTGATCTTTTGTATTGTTAAAAAGTGAATTTCAGTAAGTCTCAATAATATGTACAAAAGAAAAAAATATTTTCAAAACTATTAACTCTAGATATGTCATAATTATTACTCGTGTTATTGACTAATATAGTCATATCGGCATCGAAATCACAAAATCCATTTTTCAGTTCTTTTCTCCGTTTTATTTTCTTGTCTTATTTCCATAAGATGTAGTTATGAAATCCATAAAACAAAAAAGATAGGTATTTCCTAGAATCCAAAATGCTTCAACATAACTCGAGTCGACTACAGCATAGCACGCCCATCAAAGTCCAAAATTGAATTTAAATTCCTTTCATTGTACTACTTGAAAGTTGAAATACCTAATCTTTGACTATAATAATTTTGGGGAGATAAATGGGGATCTTGCACTAACAAATTGCATTTAATATACTATTTATGTATACTACAAAATAATCAAAAAAAATGTTCAGCTTCCTTTTCTTTTTAACTTTTTCCAGAAAAAAAATGATAGACTTGGATATAATGGCGGATTCAGGATTTAAGAATTGTGTGTATTCGGAAGGTTGAAACACATAAATTGACACCCAAATTTTGAAGGTTTAGCTTGAAACCAACACACCATGACTATCTTCATGATTTTTAGGATGTTTTTCTAAATCTTATACTAATTTTTATAAATTTTTAAAAATAATTATATTTAATCAATATCAAATTTAACTAGTGCCGAAGCACCATAGAATAACACAAAGGTTCGCCCAGCTTTAACAATTAGATTAGATATAGAAATATGTGGCTCATTGAGCTGGACCTCTCTCTTTTATTTAGCAGTATCCATGGACTCACTTCTAAATTCTAATCAATTAGAATTTATCAGAGAATGTCATCTCTTTAGTGGTGACTGGTAAATGTGAGCATATCTTTGACCT
>JBDJHY010000078.1:24633784-24645060 GCA_039654485.1 Withania somnifera
TACTTACCCCTTAAAATAGGAAAACTTCAACATAATTTGGTATGCTAACACAATAAAAGCCCTAAATTTAGTGGCTTCCCTCAACCTCCTCTTTTATTTCCACTTAAGCTTCCGCGCTTTGTGGGAAAATTTAATTAAATTAAAATGACTAAATTTAATACTACCAAAAAATAATTAGGAGAGTCATTACATCATCCACCACTAAAAAAAATCTTTCGTCCTCGAAAGACAACAAGAGGGAGATACCTCAAGCCTCGAACATGTATCGGTACTAGGCTCGCATGTCCCTCTCTGTCTCCCAAGTGGACTCTTCAACTGGACGATGAGCCCAACGAACTCTCACAACCGGAATGTCTCTAGAATTGAGCCATCTCACATCTCTATCAATAATAATCTCAGGCTGCTCCACATAAGATAATCGGTCATCTATTCGTACCGACTCTGAATATAGCACATGAGAGGGATCTGGTAAACAACGACGAAGCATCGAAACATGAAATACTGGGTGTACGGCTAATAACTCAGGGGGTATGTCTAATCGGTAAGCAACCTTACTGATCCTCTCTATGATCTTATAAGGCCCAACAAATCGGGGTCTAAGCTTTCTCCGATCGAACCTCATAACGCCTTTGATGGGAGAAACTTTCAAGAAGACCATATCCCCGATACCTAATTCTAGTGACCGACGTCTATGATCTGCATAGCTCTTTTGTCTGCTCAGAGCGGATCGTAACCTATCCTGAATAACCCAGACTCTTTTTGTAGCATCACGAATCAAATCTATAGATTGAGGCAAGATCTCAACACTATTGTACCAACCAATCGAAGAACAACGTCGTCTACAATAAAGAGCCTCAGACGATGCCATCTGGATGCTGGAATGGTAGTTATTATTTTATGAAAATTCAGCCAAGGGAAGATACTGATCCCAACTACCAGTAAAGTCAAACACACAAGCACGCAACATATCCTGTAGTACCTGAATAGTCCGCTCTGACTGCCCGTCCGTCTGAGGATGGAAGGCAGTACTCAAAGCCACTTCAGTACCTATCTTCTGTTGTACGGTCTTCCAAAATCGAGATGTGAACTACATGCCTCTATCAGAAATAATACTCACAGGAACTTCATGAAGACGAAGAATCTCTCTAACACACAATACCGCAAGATGCTCTGTATCCCAAGATGAAGCTGTCGGTAGAGATAACCCAAATACAATCGTGGCCTCTGAAAGTACGGGGAAGTCTATATATGAAATCCATAGTAATCATATCCCATTTCCACTGAAGCTCACCACTTGGCTTACGGTGCTCAAACTTTACTTACTGGCAATCCAAACACTAAGACACAAACCTTTTGACACTGGACTTTTAAACTGCGCCACCAATAATGCTATCTCAGATATCTGCACATCTTCGCTATGCCTGGATGTATAAAATACCTAGTACAATGGGCCTCACGAAGAATAGTATGGATTAGATCTCCAACTCTATGAACATAGATAGGGTTATCCATCCATAACACACCATCTGAATCTACCGAAGCACCGCTAAACTCACCTCTCAATGCTAACTCTCGAATACGGATCAAGACATGGTCCTTATACTGACGCTGTTTGATTTGATCGAGTAAGGTGGGTCTGGCCTCAACACGTGCAATTACTCTACCTGGAACTGAGGTATCCTATCTAACTAATTGGTTAGCTAAAAACTGAATGTCTAAGGCTAATGGCCTCTCTGACACAAGACAAAGATGCCAAACTACCCATACTAGATGCTCTCTGACTCAGGACATTTGCTACAACATTCGCTCTGCCTGGATGATAAAGAATACTGATATCATAGTCCTTCAGGAGTTTGACCCATTGTCTCTACCTCAAATTCAATTCCTTCTGAATCAATATGTACCACAGTCTGCGATGATCAGAAAAAATCTCACAATGAACCCGGGACAAATAGTGTCTCTAAATCTTCAGTGCGAAGACTACCGCTGCTAGCTCTAAATCATGGGTAAGATAGTGATGCTTGTTTACTTTCAGCTAACGTGAGGCATATGAAATAACTCTACCCTGTTGCATCAGAACATATCCCAACCCAGTACCGGAAGCATCATAATAAACTGTAAAAGGCTGACCCTCGACAGGAAGTGACAATATTGGTGCAGTGGTAAGCAACTTATTGAGTCTCAGAAAACTGGACTCACATTCATTGACTACTGGAAGGGAGACTCCTGCCGTGTCAATCTAGTCATAGGAGCTGCTATAAAAGAAAAACCATGCACAAAGAGTCTGTAATAGCCGTCTAGGCCAACAAACTACGAACCTCAGAAGGGGTGGTAGGTCATGGCCGATCACGTACTATTGCAATCTTCGCTAGATCAACACTGATACCTTCTGCAGACACGACATGTCCCAAGAATACCACACATCCAACCAGAAGACACACTTCGAGAACTTCGCATAAAGCTGCTTGGTCCTCAAAGTCTGGAGTATAACTCTTAGATGCTACGCATGCTGTTCCCAATCCCCGGAATAAACAAGGATGTCATTAATAAATACAATCACAAAAGAGTCAAGAAACTCGCAATGGCCATACCGGGTTCGAAATGCAGTCTTCCGAATGTCTCCGGCCTGAATCCTCAGTTGGTGATACCCTGATCTCAAGTTAATCTTCGAGAACACGGAAGCACAAAGTGATCAGAAAAATACGAAAATAATTAAGAGAACCATGACACATAAATTCACAATACATATATATTCCAAATTAAGAGTAAGCTTCGATTTGAATATTCAAACTAACTAATTTGAAGGATATCGAACTTAAATGTAAAGCATAAATTTAATTAGAAGATCAAATTAAGAGAATTTTTTTTTTGTCAAGATACATTACCAAATAAGCACACATACACATGTATATAATGATCATTAAGCATTAGTTAATGGATACTTTTTATTCTTTAATTTTTAATTCCTATTTAGAATATTAATTTTCTAGAGATATTTCATAGTGATTCACTTACCGTAATAAAATAAATTGTTTGGGAAAAGAAAAAACAAAGCACTGTCATATTGATGATTTTATCATTATTTTCCCTAAATCTATTATCTTATCCAATAACATGCATGTTACTATTTAAGAATTTTGAAGGGAATAAAATGGGAAAAGAATGGTCCTATATAAAGTTTTAAAAAAAAAAATCTATTATTTTGATCTACTATTCCCAATCCCAAACTAATTATTTTTTGGTTAGAAAATCTATCTGCTCAAGTCCCTGCATTTTTCTTAATGTTATAGAAAGGGAACCAGAATATATTAATATCTAAATCCTCTTATAAGATTAGAGGCCTCAAGAACCTTATCAAATATAGAATATCAATAACTAACCTTGCTAAATGCTAAACTAAATTCTTCGATTTTAATTGTATATTTTTGGAATACTAATTATTTACATCCTCAATTATTTGATGGCATCTAAATAATGCTGCTATTCTTTGACTGAAAATCTCAAAGTTATATTATCAAAGAAAAATTAAAAGCTCTAGGTTGCAACAGATTTTTGGATTTCAAAATTTTATTTTAAAGTATATGAATTTTTAGATTGTATATGTATTTAGTACTACAGATTTTTGAATATTTGAAAAGCCAAAATTCTATATCTTTTATTTAACCTTTCTCCTATCAATAAATGTGGTCAATACTAATAAGTTTAATTTTTAAAGGTTCAATAAATTAGTGTCATACGACCCTATTTAATATAATATTAAGTTAAATATAAAATTACATGACATAAATGACAGATTGATCTCAATCTTTTTAATGGTAGACAGTTATTTGTATATTTTAAAAAATGAATGGCTGGATGAATTGAGTTTGTTATTTTGTATGATTTTCTTAATGACTCAAAAAAAAAATTAAAAATTTCAAAATATTTTAAATTTGATTTTAAAAATTTCAATTTAATTCAATTTTATTTAGACTAACTTTTAATTTTATTTTATTCGCAATGTAAAACTAAAAGTTAAAATAAAAATTCTCCTATACAATTCGAACGCCCACCCTCAAATACAACAAAATCGTTGAAATTGAGTTTTTGGCAAACTTCATTATCATATAATCTAGACTTTTATATTCAAATAAATCCCACTTATGTACATAATTTAAAAAAATAAAAAATAAAAAAATCAATCGTCCAAGTGCATAAAATAGTTACCGGCTATTCTCGGTTAACCACCATTGCTCACCTTCTGCTACTATAAATATTTCTCACATTCATTTCCACCTCTTTCACCATTGGTTGTTAAACCAAAAACAGACTAAAGAAATGGTTCTGCTAACACCACCACGAACTCCGGGAAGGGCGGCGACGGCGATAACGAGCTCATCGAAGTGGCTTATGGTGAACTTCATCGGTTCGATGTCTTTATTAGCTTTATGGTTGAAGAAAGCTAGCCGAGGAATGAACTCAAAAACTCAAAAACCGAAATCACCGTTAGCGAAGCCGAAGAAATTTCTCGCTACGATTAGTAACAAAGCGGTTAATTTAAGGCAGAAGAAGAAGGTACAAGGAGAGCTAGTTGATGAGGATTTCGGCGATGGAGGGCTTTGGCAGAGGGGAATTTTGATGGGAGATAAATGTCAGCCGTTGGATTTCTCCGGTGTGATTTATTATGATAGTGAAGGGAATAGATTGCCGGAGATGCCGATGAGATCGCCGAGGGCGAGTCCGTTGCCTAGTCATCTTTATGCTTCACCAAGGTCAGCTCAAGTGAATTAGTGAAAGTAATTAAGTGATATAATTAGCATCAGTGTTTTTTAGGGGTACTGATATGGCAGTTTTCTTTGTCCACAAAGGTTAAATTTTTTTTTTGTTTGGTTTGGGTTAAATATTGTATTAATCTAGAGAAAATACTGTATAAAAAGGTTTTGAATTGGGTGGAATAAGCTTAATTTGAGCTGTATGCTTCAGTTGGATATTAATTCAATGCAGTTAGTTGCTGTGAAGTTTTCAAATCCATGCTTAGTTCATTGTCGATTGTACCATTTTACAGACAGAGACCATGACTCAAGTTGCCTTGTGGTTAGCTTTTGTTAAAAGTTTTTTTTTAAAAAAAAATTGTTATTTAAATTATTTCTTTTTAAGAAGTTAAATTTAACTCCATTTCTTATTGTATGCACTAAAGCTAACGTAGATAAGAAAACGGTTGAAAAAATCACTACGTTAAGAAAGCGCAATAGACGTAAAGGTTTAATTTAGAAATATACGATTAGTCTTGTTTGCTTGGGGTTTAGTGATTCGATGCACCGTTGCTGCAAGTTGGCTAAAAACACTAAAAGGTTTTTTACATTTTATTTTTTTAAAAACAAGTTCTTGAACTTCGTCCACGACCAAACACCTGTGGAATTTTTATGTTTGTTTATGAACTTGGGAAATATTAAATATTATATTATAGATGACATCAAAGTGCATGCCCATTTCCTTCACTTTTTGTTTTTCAATTAAAATATATTTTAATTTATACGGTATATTACTTACCGTTATTAAGGAAATTTTTGTTCGTACATAAATTTTTAAATTATAAATTTTTAAAGTATTTTTCTTATCCTTGGAAATCAATTTAGTAATGTCGACAGAAAGAATTGGGGTCATGGACAATTCCCAGCGAAAACTGTGGGTAAAGTTGCACTTATATCTTTTCGAAGAGGCAAAATTGAAGAGCCAATTGATTAGGGGAATTATACTAAAATCATTTCTGTTTCCAAATTGTTTTAGTATAAGAATTAGAGTTACAATCACTTACATTGCAGGTTCAAATTTGATGAGAAGTTATTAAATTGCTCCTCCCTTTTCTTTTTTTCAACTATTTAATTATCCCGATTATAGAACCCCCACCAAAAAAAAAAAAAAAGAAGGAATTTTAGTCTTCAATAGTAGAGTTTGTTCCATCTCACAAGGCCACAATCATGTTTCAAAATTACATATTACATATATTAAACTTAAAGACTTTATTAAACGTTGAAACTTGGAAAACGAGAACATCATCAAATGTTTTGATTCCCTTTCACTTTCAGAGCCTGCATATACATTATATAGCTATTCTCAATTGCAATAACAAATAAAATAAAAATAAAACAGATGTATATACAATTAATTATTATGTTCTATAAGTCATCAGCCGCAATAGTAGTTGTACGCAGGCATGAGTTCGGTCATCCCCTAATTCTTTTGTTTGCACAAATGTTTGATAGAAAGTGTATCTCCAAATAAAATTGACATGAGATCAATCTTTCGAGTCAACACAAAGTACGAATAGGCATAAGTCGCATGGTCCAACCACATTTTTTGCTTTCGTATAAAGAAGAAAATTACAAGGTTAAAGTGAATACGTGTCTCCTACTTTCATTTGTTTCCCAAGTCCTAATCAGTATTAACTACTTACTACTATCAAGCTATTGTCAATTATATATATTCCAAAGAATGAGAAGTCTCTCTTTGTCAATTGTGACTACACAAAACATAGCTCAAACGTGAATTTGGTGGAAATTATCAATCAATAGGTACAATCTTTTTCACGATCAAGTACTGCAATTGAAATTGAAATTGACAAGTTTGTTAAAGTAGAAACCATCACGTTGAATCTAAATCTAAATAATTTGAACATTTAAACTATGCAAACTGTCAAAACATTTTTTTAAAATGAAAGACGTGAAGAAAAGGGTGTAACAGATATATGGACATCGTCAAAGCAATGGACGATGGATAGAAAAATTACACACCACGATGAATTCTTTCGATAAAAATACTCTATCCTCCTTATTAGGTCACAATTACAGCTATTTCATTTGTATAGGAAGGGTTAATTCTTTTTCCGAACTATATATATAATGATTTCTCCTCTAATTCATTGGGTTTGGATATTTTAAAATTTTATATAATTTTAAATCGCATGTATTTTGAATATATCCAAGGAAAAAAGATAATAAATAGGAAGGGTAAAGACGTATTTTTAAAAAGATAACCTTCTAATTGACAAACTTGATAACTAAATAGTTAGAATCCAAGTAGCACCAAAACTTGTATGCGTTAAAAGGGTCAGAATCAGCTTATTCTTATTTTGTGGAAGTAGCCATCAAAGAATCCTTCTATTTATAGCACTTGTTAAAAGTGAAAAACCTTCCAAAAAGCCCCTTCCGGATGTCATCACATCGGTCTAAAGTGCTAAAAAAAATTTGTGTGTACATGCAAAGAATATGTACACATAACAAACTAACTTTAGATTGCTGGTCCTTCCATAAAATATTGTAATCATGTTGGTCGCCCAATGTAGTAGTCATTTTTATGTAATTGATTCATAAGGTAAAAGTGACTCCCATCTATTTAAAACTTCCTTTCTACCTCATTTATTTGCTCAACAAGTAAGACACTTTCAACGACAAACAAACGATTTTCTCATCAATTTCCTAGTAAAGTTAAGAAGATGGGACATTACCACTCCTTCATATATTGCTTTGCAATAGTTTACCTCAACAACAAGCAAAAAAGGACTTTAGTGTTATGAAATTGTGACTGACATTGTTGATAAGCCTGAGCACATTATTAATTGCATCAAATAATTGAACAAACAAACAAAAACATGATGATGCCTTTTTGTGCCGGTTACAACATCGTCATTGAGGTCCCAAGTATATGAAATTCCAGATGGGAGTAACCAAAAAAATAAATAAATAAAATAAAAACCAACCTTGAATTCTCAAAGAACATCGCTACATTCTGTGTAAATCAGAATACTCAACCGTCCGATTTTATATAAACTACAAGAAAGAAAAAGGGGACAAAATCTTGAGAGAGGGAAAAAAAACCCGGCTCGAAGCAATACTATAGAACGGTTCAGCTCAAGCACCAGGAGCTGCATCCTTCACTTTCCTGTGAAGATACCCACCATACTCCCTAGCATAATCCTTCACATGGCTAGCTGTATCAGCAATTCGGCTTCTCGCATAATCAACCCGGTCCGAACCGGGTGGGTAAAATCCCCTAAAGTACCTATAAAGCCAAGATAGAGAAGCCAGTGTAGCAACCCCAAATCCAACAACAGATAAAAAACCAGCAATAGCTATGAATAGAACAGTACCCACAGGGACCCAAATTGGACTTGAGATTAGGACCAAAGGGGTGAAGAAAACTAAACCTAGTATAATTGTCGTAAGGGTGAGGCCTGTAAGAAGGAGCAAGATTCCTCCTGAGATAATTAAGGTTAAAAATCCGACAAGTTGGTTCGAATTTGGGACATGTTCTTGCAGTTTACGGAGAAACGATGGAGTAGTTATGTGGGTTTGGAATCTTGTCGGCGGCCTTTGTGTATGGCCGTACGTTGTTTGTTGTTGATCAGCCATGGTTGTACTTGTTGGAGAAGAAAAAAATGAACAACATATAAATGGGGAGAGGACGAGGGAGAGGGAGAGGGAAAAGTTGAGAGTGAAACAGATGAGTGTTAAGGGAGAAAAGGATGGGGTGATGTGACACGTGTGAGGAGGTGGAGCTGCATGCAACAGCACACGTGGGGAGAATTGGACCTTTCTTCTTGTCAGATTTGCATTTGGAACTTCTACGGTTGATATCTACTCACTATTAATATGTTTTAATTTGTGTGAAAATTATTTTATGTAGTTGTAAGGGAAATTTATAGATTTTTGTAAACAAGTCCTTAAACATAAAGATAAGTATCCACATGAAAGTTATTATAAACATATTGAAAGGTGCAGAAAAGATTCTTTGCTTCTCCACAGTGTCTAGTTATATGTCAATGTTTTAATTGGCAAAAAATGAGCAGGTCTACCAAAAATAGCTTTCTATTTATCAATTAAAATAACCGAAAAAATTGACATGAATTACACACGAATTAGCCCTACTCGGAATTATACTCGACACATTTTTGTGATATTTGCTCTCTTGAATGGTGTTCGACTATGTGCCTACATATTGTTTCTCAGTACCTCTAATTCAGTGACATTTTCATTCTCTTTGGCTTGGCCCATTAGTCTTCAACCTTATTGTAGTCATTTTGTAGCACTTCAGCGAAGCACCTAATTAAGATTCCGAGAAAATGAACAACTATACAAAATGAAAAGCCTATCAGTTAACAAAATTGATGACCACGACGACCCTGTTACCAGGACTAGAAGACAAAAAATATGCTGGAGACACAGCTCTACAATTCCTAAAAATATAAATTCATTTTCCTGGATTAGGCTTCACTATTCAAACCTGTGCACTAAAAAAATGATCATCTACATAGTACAGAGAACAAAACTTAGAAAAGACGGACCTCTAATGTATAGTTTTTCAGCCATATACATGATCTCAGTTGGATACCTTCAGTTACATCAATGAAAAACCTATCATGATTTTTGTTTCTTTTCAGAACCTGCCATAGAACTTTCAGCTGATGTAGAGGTTGCTAGTTTCATTAACCTCTCATAATCAATCTCAGTTGATTTATACTTTAACTTAAATCCACTTTGCATCCATGACTTTACACAATGCAAAGCTTGAGTGCTCTCGTAGGGTGTTGAGAACCTCTGCTTATCTATCTCATCACCTTTGCTGCAGAAAAGGTCTTCTGGCATCAAAGCAGTGGGTTGTGCAGCCAAAAAGTCCCGAGCCATGACTGACAGCCGTGGATATCGCGTGTTGTTCACCTTCCACCATTCCAAGACATCTGTTGGTATTGGAGCAGAAGGCTCTGATAAATATTGAGTTAGCTCATCCGTGGCGGGGGAAATGGTGGCCTTGCGTTTCTTACGAGCAATCTCCTCTGCAAAAGAAAGGCTTCCTCCATCTTCCAGCTCATGTGCAGCATAAGACCCGATGATAGAAGGAAAATGACTGGTCGAATAATTTCTCATAAAATGGCTTCTAGCTTCCTCCAAGTGATTCTCAGAATTGAGACTTTCAGGAATGAGCTCGACTTTTATTCTTGGATCAAGAACAGCAGTCATATATGTGAAAGGGTTGCATATTTGGTCATTGTAGCTTCGGGCTTTCGTAGCCATATCCTCAGCAGCACTTCTGAGCCAGTCAGGGCTGTGTCGAGAATCTCTACAGGCCGCAATTGTTTCAGAAATATGATCCATGAAAAAAAGAACCAAACCAATTGTCAGTACTTCGTTTGTACATATGTCATTGATGGTTTTATAGAAAGGCTCTAAATATGCATGCATGATGTTCACAGCATTCTTCTCCGGGGTGCTGAGCAACAACCTACTGCCTAGTAGTTCATCGTACTTCCGGACGATAGTTTCCATTGATTTACCTGCCTACATGGAAAATATAATTGATCACTTATACTTATTTAGATTAAATGTAAAGCAACACCATATTTATTAAACTCCAGTTCTTGTGTTTCCTCCTCAAGATGTCGTTCACTTCCATCTATAAGTAGCAAGAAACAGCCCATAACTCAACAATGTTGGTGTATCTATGTGTCTTTTGTGCAATATAGTCTAATAGATAACCATATGTAAATGAATGTTGGGAACGATAATGTTTTTGTCTTAAGAGTCTAAATAAACCTCATATAAATTCTATTCCCGAATAAAGGTTGGCATTTTTAGCACAAATAGTTTGAACTTTTTACTATTATAATTATCAAAGTTCTTTACTTTTTAATATGGTAAAATGCAACTCTCACATTAAGAAGCCCAACAGTGGCTGTAAGTAGAGGGTCTTTTACACTAATAGAAGTTTTATCTCTTAAAGACATACAAATCATCTTCCAATTTCAAGCTAGACATGTATAAATCGAGCGTTGCTAAGCAAACACCAGAGGAAGTAAACCAAGTATAATCATGAGATCAAAGAAGAGCATAAATTCCATTATCATAATATATTCAACATAATAAAGGCAAACTAATTATACACATATCATTAACATTCAAGAACTTCACTATAAAAATGTGGTAGTTTAAAACAATTTTCTGGATGAACTTGAACAGTACTGGTCCAACATCATCATAAACTTGTATAAGTTAGTCATATGAGTTTACCTTGTTCTTAAAATATTTTTTTCAAGAAGCTAGTAAAAATTTTTATAAGCATATTTAACAGGAAAGAGAAATACCTTTCGTGCAATGTTAAGCATCAGGTAATTGCCACTCCAACGAGGTGAGGCATCAAGAGGGAATTTCCAGTTGCTTTCTTGATAAGTATTGCAACATTGGAGAAAATCTTCAGAGATCTCAAAGGATGTGTTCATCTTTAGGACAAATTCTCTTATTTTAGAA
>JBDJHY010000078.1:24734201-24746353 GCA_039654485.1 Withania somnifera
AGTTGGTGATGCAGATGCGGTTGATATGTCCAGATCTCCTCTTCCTATAAAAGATCTGGAAGGTAATGATCAGTTTGGAATTGTTCTAGTACATGGTTTTGGTGGTGGGGTCTTTTCTTGGAGAAATGTGATGGGAGTACTAGCTCAACAGGTAGGTTGTGTAGTCACTGCCTTTGACAGGCCAGGATGGGGATTGACATCTAGGCCTTTCCGAACAGAGTGGGAGGTGGATCATTTGCCCAATCCTTACACAATTGATGCTCAGGTAATGTCTCACTTTTCAATTTTATGTTTGAGCGGACCATTTTCAGCATGAAACCAAACAAAAGAGTAGGCAGTAATGAATTGAAAATAAAATAATACTAGAATTACCAATCTTTTTCTGATTGGGGGGTGGGGGAGGGATAGAGACTGAATTACCCATTTAAGCTGCAAGTACCAAAAGAATGAATCTATAAACTTTAGCACATATGTTAAAACAGAGTGTTCAAGGTTTTAATTTCTAGGAATTTATGCATATACGCGTAGTGCATATGCATCATGTGCATTTATATATGTAGGAAATTTCTTTAACTTTGAGAACAGATGGCAACCGGAAATATCCTTTTTCAATTATTATTAGAGAGTCTGATTGTTGAGCTACAATTGTCCTTCATTCAGGCAGATATTTGTAATGATCATAGGAGCTATTGTTTTCCTTTAAGTGTCTTGGCTTTTTTTTTTCTAACAGTTGAAATTTCGCTTGCCAGGTTGACCTGCTTCTGTCCTTTTGTTCAGAGATGGGTTTTACTTCAGTTGTACTTGTTGGCCATGATGATGGTGGATTGATTGCACTAAAGGCTGCACAAAGACTCCAGTCATCCACAAATTTTGTTAATGTGAGTGGTTGGGGCGTGTGTATTTATATGTTTTAGTTGGCGTGAGTGTTATCACCACCAGATGAATTGGTAGCCTGGTAAAATTATGATTCAATCTTGTGAAAATTATGTCAGTATCCCTCTATTTTGCTTAGCTTACACATTTATTCTCCGCGTTGAAGAAGAGTTATGTGAAATCTTGTGTAACCTTAGTTTTGAATATCAATTGCCGCTTTGACTATTTTACTACTTTTGCCTTCTATATTAGGTTAAGATCAAGGGGATTGTATTATTGAGTGTTAGCCTGTCAAGAGAACTGGTCCCTGCCTTCGCAAGAGTATTATTGCGCACTTCACTTGGAAAAAAGCACCTGGTGCGTCCTCTTTTGCGAACAGAAATTACTCAAGTTGTTAATAGACGAGCATGGTATGACGCAACAAAGTTGACAACTGAGGTTTTGGGCTTATACAAGGTATGCGTTCTTATTCTTGAAATGTTGAGTGTGCTAATCTTTTGTTTGATTGACAAGAAACATCTAAATCTGTTGTCTATAAATTTCATATCTGAATTTTGCGTATCCTGGGATGCATGATATCAGAACTCTCCTTAATATGGACTCTTGAGTGTGCTAATAAAAATTATTTAGTGATCGGTGGAAGTTGGGAAGAAAAGAAAGGAGGTGTAGGCCAGATAACAGTTTCATCAATCTTCTCTTGAATGGTTTTTCAGCTCTGCACTCATATTAGATGTTCCAGTTTATTTTACTTATTCATGTTCAAGGAGCTTCTACTATGTGTGGTTATCTGCCCTTCACCTCCTTTCCTTTTTCTTCCTAACCTCCGTTCAACAATAAGGTATCAGAAAAAAAATAGCATTTGTGAGGGTTCAACTTTTGATATGGATAACTGAAACCATTCTGGAAAAGTTTTAGACGATTGCCCCCTAAACTTGTTAGGATTCCCTTTATATGTGTAGTTGATTGTCACTGTCAAGATGGAAGTACTTGCCACTTCCAGGCATCCAAGATGCCAATAGACTTTTTGTGAAATGGTTTCAGGTCCCTTCTTTCAGCATTTTTACACATTTTATATGTTATCATATTCCAATTTTAATCCTTTCTGCTTGTGTATGTAATCAGGCGCCATTATATGTGGAAGGTTGGGATGAAGCACTCCATGAGATAGGGAAACAATCATATGAGACGGTCCTATCCCTAGAAAAGGCAGCAGCACTGCTAGAAGCAGTTGAAAGTTTGCCAGTTTTATTGATTGGGGGAGCTGAAGATGCACTTGTACCTTTAAAGTCTGTTCAAGCTATGGCGTCAAAACTTGTAAATTCTGTGAGTTGTCTCAATCTCTCTATATCCATCTCTGCACACTATCATATGTCGTTATCTAACTCTGTATCATGCAGACTGCTTTTCATAATAGAAGCTGAATTTCTTAATCTAGACTAGTAAAACTGATTATACCCTTAAATCTTAGTCAGTTATTTACTGTTTTTTCTGTACACAATTCGGAACAGCTCAAAACCCAAACACTACCTAGTATGAGTATTCTTGCCTCATGTATGAATTTACTCATGTGCAACACACCTATTTCCATGAAACTTCAAAAGTTAGTGTTTGTGATTAAATTGAATTGAATTGGTTCTCAGTAGAAATAAAGAAAATTGGACACTGCCATTAAGCCACAATTCCTTGAACATTGATCTATAGAACCGAAAATTAAACTGAAAAGATCCATGTCTTGTCTCAATCTCTTTATATCCATCTCTGCACCCTATCATATGTCGTTATCTAACTCTGTGTCATGCAGACTGCTTTTCATAATGGAAGCTGAGTTTCTTAATCTAGATTAGTAAAACTGATTATAACCTTAAATCTTTTAGTCAGTTACCGTTTTTTCTGTACACAATTCGGAACAGCTCAAAAACCAAACACTACCTCTCTAACTCTGTGTCATGTATGATTTTACTCATCTGTAACACACCTATTATGATGAAACTTCAAAGAGTTAGTGTTTGTGATTAAATTGAATGGAATTGGTTCAGTAGAACTGAATGAAAACTGGACACTGCCATTAAGCCACAATTCCTTGAACATTGATCTAAACAGCAGAAAATTAAACTGAAAAGTTCGTCATGTCTGAAAAAATTGTTATCAAAGATTTTGGATAATTGAGCTGACAGCACAAAAGGGCAAACAGATCACAGATCAGTGTTGATTTTCTTCACTGGTTTCTAATTGCTCCAATGATGTCCTGAAAAACCTGTTTCACTAGTGTGACTTGTATACACATAATATTGATAATGTGTAGCGAATAAAATACCGGTAATTTCTCAGAATGAAATTGAAACTGCATTGAGCTTGCTTCAGATAAAAGCTTAAAGTTATTAGAGTTTCAGGCTATTAACTGTGGTGTCTATTTAACGTACAGAGACTGGTTGCAATATCGGGGTGTGGTCATCTTCCCCATGAGGAGTGTCCCGAGGCATTGTTAGCGGCTATGTCACCCTTCATCAATAGAATTTTAGTTGAGCTGCAACACCAATAGGGGTGCTCTCTGTCAAGTCAAGCAGCATCCTGTAGATTTATTTATATCTGTTTGTATTTTTCTTTTTTTAAAATTTACTCGGAAGGTAGCCAATCTTTAGGTAGTCTTGCTGATAGTTTGGAGTTCTGCTTTAGAGCTTTAAGTTTTAGTGTCCCGGATTCTTAAAATTGTTTCCCTAGTTTCTGTAATCATTGGTTATGTTATCCCCCACATAAAGAGTGGAGATAACTTTTCTTGTACATTCTTTCAGCAGAAAACTGCAGCGTGTTTCTCCAAGGTGGATCTCATTCCGTCTCTCTTCCCTCATTTGTGTTCTTTTACCTGAGAAACCATGGTTGAGTAGACTATCAATTGTTGTTTTCAGATCACGTGTTCCATCATTAGAGGTCTCAAGAAAAATTTTGGTCAATATATTACCCTGTAACATGCTTATGGCCATGGTTAAGGGTAAAGCGTGCTTCTTGATTAGTTGGATGTGCTTATAATCGCTTCTATCATTTTATTAATATGTCCCCCTTTTAAATGTGTTTATGGTTCTAATCCCCTAGCCTCTTAGGATCTACGTCATTTGCCTCTAGATGTTATTGTAAGCTTAGATGCCAAGAGAAAGAAGAAGATTCACGAGAAGGCAAAAAGGCAACTTGAGAAGATGAGCCAAAATAAAAGAAATGTAATAGAGGAGAATAAATTAATTCGGCTAAAAACCACTGCATTTATGCCATGCTAATATGTGCTCCTTGCAGAACTCCGTATACTGATGCTATAGATATAATTCCACCTTCAATTTAAACCGAATAAACTCAACTGAGAAAGGGGATTAACGGAGAATCGTAATAATTCACCACACTTTCATACACAAATGGTTAACAAAATCATCATCTGAAAGCTGGAACTACTTCCGATTGAAGTGGCCATACAAGGGTTTTCTATACGCAGTAATGTGTACAAAGGAAAAAGGTTTATACACTTTGCAATTTGTACAGTACTAGTGTAGGATTCCCCTGTTCCTGTTCTTTGCAGAGGCATCTACTCCAAGTAAGCTGTCATTCTGATGGAATTGTTTGATGTTGAAGGTGACCCTGGCCTTCATTTCATCATTGACTATGGCATCCCTTGAAATGCATTCTATGTTTCGATGGATGCCATCAAAGTCGCAATCTGCAGCTCAAACATCATAGCAATCATAGTTAAGCATAGACAACAACTAAAGGATGCACCTCCAGTTGACTGAATCCAACTGATAGGCAATGCCAATTTTACCTGTTCCTCCAATTCGGATATCTTCTCATCCTTCATTTTCAGTGCCTTCTTCTCCCTAAACGTTGGATGTTAAAAGATGAAATAGGATATTACATGAAAGCAGCAGCTTCGAGATTAGGATTTAATTTAGCAGTTCTGGACGAATGCACATGAAGTTGGTCTGAAGTACGGATCATCCATTACATGAACAATAAAAAATATATGCAGACTCCAGCTTTTCCTCGTAAGAAACCACAGTGCATAGAGTACATCAACTTTGCAAGAAAATCAAACAAATCTTGAATTTTATACTAGCCGCATATTCTCCGGTTAGAACAAGATCTTCATGAAGCAGTTACCGCAAAGCAACAAAAACAAGTTCACCAAACCAATACATATCTGAAAGACGCAATTCTTGTAAAAGTTTATTAAAAGCTTTGTGTAATGGCAAGAGGTGAAGTTTTCTAAAAGATAATAATTTATACCTATGCAGGATTTGGAACATAGAGAATTTGATTATCTGATAACAAAGGAACTCCCCACATGTTTCTTATCATATTAATACATGACGTACTCTTGCTAGTTTCATCTACTAGTCAGACAAGTTGCGATGAATGAATCCTTCTAACAATCATTATGAAACAAGAAGCAAAAAGAAAGTTGATGTCAATTGGTACAAAATTGCAGTTCTTCTGATCCACCTGTGGGGAATTTTGAAAATACTAGCACTTCAGCAGTGCGGGAACTATGAAAGTACTAGCAGTTGTCTAGAAAAAGAGAGAACAAACATTTGAAGAAAAGCAGGTTGGTGGGATGAAAGAGTTCTGACAGACATCTTGCATACTATTGCCTCGGAAGATGACACATGACAACCAAGGAAAGATAATACCTTTCTTCAGTTTCCAATATCTTGGCTTCCCATAGTTCCTGGTTTCTCGTAAGATTGTCATTGATCTAGAGGTTCAACGCCAAAAGATCAGGTTCAAAATCAGCAAAAAACAATTGTGTAAAAAAGAAATATGGAATAAATAATGATAAAATGGTAACAACTTAGAGATCAATAATGATTAATAGACTTCAACAGAACTCACATCATCATGAAATTTCTTCTCTTCAATACATTTACCCAAGCGAACTTTTAACTTCATTAACCTTGGATTTTGGCATAGAGCTTTCTCAACAGCTTCCTTAGTTTCCCTTTCAATTTCTTCTTCAACCTCTTGCAATAAGGACTCAAAGTACTACAATCAAAAGCAGAAGGTGCTAATACGGTAAATAGAATGTCATTGTTCTGAACTATTAATCAATATCTCTGCATTCAAATGAGTAACCAGACTTGAAAGCTTAGCGCCATTCAGAACAACAAAGAAAGAAAATTTAAAATATAGTTAAAAAGTAAAAAGGTTAACCATTTTTTGGTCCTCCAGTTGGGAAGTCAGGAGCTCATTGTATTCGTTCACAATCTGCAGTTAGAAAATCTGAATATTACCAAGGATTCCAAATCAAGTAGCAAAATGACCAAAGCAATCCAAAGATTAAGCATTTGACTAGATGAAAAATATAAGCAAGAAAAAAAACTTAAAAAAATAATCATATCTGAGGTAGTGATATGGACTGCATACACTCTAGCATCCCAAGACCCCACTTTGGTTAAGAAAAAAATATAAATGAACAGAAAGACGTACAGCTTCAACTTTGCTGTTTACAATAGTCTCACTGAGTCCAGAATCTGTACCGCATTCGCAGCTGCAGCAGCCATCATTATCATGATGACAATTGTGGTTGAGCTCAACCAGCTTCCCATCAGTTTTAGACTGAATCAAACGGTGAACATAGTTGTCCCCTGCATAGTCCCAGACACGGCGTGTTTCCAATTCAAGTGCATAGCAATGTTGTGTCTCCTTCCAGTGCCTTGTAGCATGAGCTTCTTTGTATCTACAGAAAGATCAGCACGATGAACATTCATTACTAAGCCTGTACTTATCTGGCAGTCAAAAAAGATCATTCGTCTTTTAGGTCTTCAAAATTATTTATATATCTCAACCAAGCATTTTTTCTCACAAATTCTCTATTATGTATATAGAAATTTTGAGTTTTGATCGTCATTAATAAAATATCTTTAAGCTATAATTTGAAACTCATTTAAAGTATAAATAGATAATATTTTAGGAATTTGTTATAAAATCTAACTCCATTTTCAATAATTATATTTAATAAAATTACTGACACAAATAAATTATTTGGTTTTATCTTTTTTATTCTGCTCAATTTTTTTCATTATTCAATCTAATTAATTTATATGCTTGATTACTACTTTTGTTTTCTTCACTTTGAAGATGAGATATGTTCCCCTTGAAAAAAAGAATGAGATATGTTTACTGTATTGGTGAGTCCATAACATATATTTTAGAATAGAGAAAAACATAATATTTAAAGCGCAAAAGAAAGAAGATGTTGATAACAGAGAGGGTACACGTAATTATGGTACAAGGGGACAAAATTTCCACTGTTCAAACTTGGAGGTGTTCGATTCTTAAAGGAATGTTGGGGGGTGTAAATGATTTACATCTTCGAAATTATTTTGGTATAAGAAGATCAATCTTCAAATAGAATTGGTTAAATAACTGAGAAATAGTATTATTACCTTCCGCACACAACAAAGCCATAAATGACACACATCCATAGATTTTCTGGTGATTGACAGATATAACATGTTGAGTTTCCAGGCTGCCGCTGGCAATATCGGCATACCTCTGAGAATTTGCTTTAGTTGAGTCAACTAACTCCTATTAATACTTCCAATGAATACATATTTTCAAACTAATACTGGTATATGATGTCCATAAAACTAGCCTAATTCTCAGTACACAAACTGCAAGATACCAAGTTTCTTCCCATAAAATGGGGTTTGACGAGGGTAGAGTGTATGCAATTTCCACTCTTGAGGTAGAGAGGTTGTTTCCGGCAGATCCTCGGCTCAAGAAAAAAAATCTAGGTAAAGACGTAACAGAAGACCAAGAGACAGTAGGTAGCAACAAAGCAACACTACAACAAACTAACGCCCCATCGAACTACACGAAACAACCAATATCAACAAAACTCAAGAACAAGAAACTACCTGCGTAGCACTACAACTACTAATAAGGGGAAAAAAATTCTTCCCTCACTGTTAATTATGTATACTGTTTTCGGCGATCGGATGCATACATTTTCTGGAGTCTATGAGAGTTTTATTCACTAAGCAGCAGGGATATAGCGGTTCATCAAATGATCTAACTAAATCTAATTATCTGATTGCTAATTTACCAAATAACTTTCGATAAGCAAGTCATCGAAACTTGCAAAAGAACCAAAAAAAACCTTGGAACTTTTAAACCTTGTAGTGCCAATTTAATCAAAATTCAACCCTATATTATTTGCCACACCTGATTCAAAGTTTAAGTTACAGTAAGAATAAGCACCTATGCAGGTCATTGAAATCAGAACGTTAGGCACCAATGCAGGCTATTGACATCAGATAGGAAAATGCTGAAAATCATTCTCTTAGCCGAAATCTTTCTGAAGAAGTACCCAAGGGTGTGGCTTAGCAGTCAATAACGTGGGTGGAAACCTTGGAGGCCAGGATTCAAATATCAACAATGACAAGAAAAGCTAGGTGATTTCATCCCATCTACCTAAACCTTGGAGGGTAGCATTCCCAGATACATGGGCGAGTGGAAGGTAGTCGGTATTGCCGAAATAGTCTTGGTGTATGCAAGCTTTCGCGAAAGCCATCGTTATCAACAAAAGATCATACAAAGAAGATATCACCTTCATTATCATTACCCCATGTAAAGATCTTTTGTCCCACTACAAACTTAGAATTTTGGATATGATGAACCCTAACAAAATACTACACCAGACAATATATACTAGAGTATGTGATAGCATCCATGACCACAAGGGTCTATTGTACGCAGCCTTACCTTGCATTTTTACAAGAGACTGTAATTGAACACGTGAACTCCTGGTCACATGGCACCAACTTTTCAATTACAAGTCAAGATAGAACCCCGCAATTGTTGTTATTCCTCAACTTATAATAATTTACAAGTTGACACATAGGATTCTCAAACACAAGGAGGAGAATTTTTCACTCTTTAATGAGTTTTTGGTGTGCCACAATGCACCCATATTGCAGTCACAATTGGGGGTAAACACATGGTTCTTTAAATCTATAAGGGAGTTGGGGTGCTTGGCTTTATTTTTACATCAGAAGAAACTAAAGGCAAACTCCAAACTAAGAGGAAGAGAAAACCACAGGGAGCTCAGCTGCAACTATTTGAGGGGGGAAGAACGCCCATTTATTCAAGATCTTGGAGTGAGGGAATTTGATCTCTAAACCAACATCAAGGAAGAAGACTTCACCATAGAGAACCACCAAGCAAATGTTCCATAAAGGGAACAATAGTAAGCAAATTCAAAAAATAAAAGGGTATATTGATATAACAAGTTTCCTCCACTCTCAACAGAGTGCTGAAAAGTAAAGGCTACATAATGATATGAGGAACTTATGTGCAACGCAAAATTAAAACTGCATGTGGACACACAAAGCAAATTGTGAAAGTCGACCTAATGCCATCTTGAGAATGCTCCACATTGCCAAATTGTTAAAAGTTTGAGAAAGAAAAATAAAACAAACAAGTAAGGCAATTAACGACATAGACAAGCACCAAAATATTATACAAGTTATGTCCATGGCAATAGCAGGAACATAAATAACTAAGAAATCAAGATTAATTCAGTTTTCCAGATCATGTCCATGTTTTTTGCTAGGATTTTTAAAAAAAATTTATATATATATCTATCTATATATATATATATATAAAAAGAAAATTAGACATATCTAAGTTGAAGCTCAAATATATGGTGGAAACATAAAAGTATGGTATTACTTACGGGGCATGAAGAATCTGTCCATTTTGAAATACATGAACAATGGAAAGAATGATTACAAATGGTTGAGAATTCCACTTGTATCCTGGTCCAGTCTCTCTGCAAAAGCACAGGTTACAGTAAATATGAGAGGAAACTCATGTACTTCCCAGCTAAACATTGGAAATCTCTGATTGCACATCCTCATATTACCAGTCTCTATTACAATATCTTGAATTCCCGTATGCCAAACAAAGACATACTGATTAATTAACATTTCCATTCATTAAAGTGGTGGCAGAAGAAAATGATTCACTGTTTTTTTATCGTTAAATTAATTCAATGTTTCAAATAATATTAAAAAATTTAGGATTGATATCAACTTCCTCTCAAGTTACTCGAATCACTCAGAAATGATTTGAGAGACTTAAAATGTTTAACTATAAAGGACAGTCTAGCTTTGTCACATAATCAGCCAAAACTCATTGAACTGGTAAATGTTGTATAAAGAAAGTAAAACATGGGTTTGAAGACAATGGATTAGTTGGATAAAATTCTTTATAGGCACTGTCAGATTTTCTGTTCTGATAAATGGATCATCTGAAGACTTTTTTCCTTTTCAAAGAGGATTGAGACAAGGTGACCCACTGTCCCCTTTCCTCTTCATTTTGACTATGGAGGGCCAAATAAAATTGTGAAGATTGCTAAGTGTAATGACTGGATAAGGGGATTCAATGTGGCTAGGGACAAAACTGAAGGAGTGGAGATTACACAAACATTTGCGTTATGCAGATCATAGTTTAATTTTTTGTGAGGCATAAGTGGAGGAGATGAAGACTCTGGCAGTAGACCTATTTGAAGCAATTTCTGGCCTTCACTTGAAGTGGAGGTAAAGTCAGATATGAGATATAGGAGTTTGAAGTATATGAGAGTTAAGTAACACTGCTGATTAGTTAGCTTCATGTTAAGCCCTTGTGCACTCTTCGGAAGTTTCATATGATGTTCCTAGCACTCGTTTTAATGAGTCCAAAGACAATGGAAATTTAAATCTAAAGTCACTTCAAGTATTTGTCAATCAGTTGTGGATTTGTATTGAGCTTTGAGTAGCTGTTGTCAAGTTTAAATAAGTTTATGTTATACTTTAACCATGTCGAATATTAGTCATTGTCATGAGATAGAACAAGTAGATCATAATAAGTTTAATGTGAAATTGAGTTGGTTCACTTGCGGGATAAGTATCAGATCCTTGCTCTAGTGGAAGACTCAATAAGGACCTAATATTAGAACTCTTTAAGCCTACTAGAACTCTATTTTAACTAAATAGATACAACTAATGAACTAAACCAATAAAATCTTATCTCTAAGATGATACTATCCAGCTATATGATAAAGAAAGCTAACATGAATATTCTCATGGCCTAAATCACCACATGCTATAATTGACAGCAAAGGGTAAACTTTTACATTTATATGTCAAAATGGAAGTTATAATATATTGGAGGAAAGTGAATGAATGGAGATGACATCTCTAACATTTTGGAGTGAATCTCACTTAGATGTGCTCAGTGGTTGAACAAGTAAGCTCCAAAATAATGTCATTAAGCATTTTGAAACTAGATTAGGTAAAATAACAAGACAAACAGGACAGAACAGTTGCTCTGTCGAGCTTGCGGGAATGGACTGAGCGTGTTCAGTTGAACCGGTGTAATGAACATCAGCAGCAAAATAGACATTGCACATCTTTTCAAGCAAAGAAACAATAAACAATAATGGCATATGAAAAGAAGATGGTAATTGATGTTGTGAGATACCTAATATGATGCCAAAGCAGGAGAGAACAACTGAGCAACCATACCTCAAGAGATGAAAATCTTCTACCATTAAGATGCTTGTGAAAAGTATCTGCCGCTTTCTGCTCATCAAACATGATCAATATACTGTAACAATCTTCCATTCCATCACCTCCTACAGGAGTACGCACAACATACCAAAGTTCAGAAGGGATCACAAACAACCAGGTAAATAAAGACCTCATAAATTTGAGGAGAGAGTACCTGACAATTCGCATTTCTAACATATGTTGAACAAATGAACCACAAAACTGACAAAAGTCTGCATATGTCATGTGATTCGGAACACAGAGAAAACAGAGGAGAGGCTTCCTTTCCACCTAGAGAAAATAGAAATGGTACTAGATAAGTTGTTGGACTTCGTTTCTAAAGGATCAACATGGATGAGGATTCATATAGTCAATCCAAGGCGTTGTTTTTGTTGTATCTCTGGGGGTATTGACCTTTAGTTAATTACAAAACTTAGACCTATTAGTAATCTACAGTTATGAAAAACAAAATAAGATTAAAATGATGTATTCTAAGGGCAACAAGAATATTCAAAGTTCAAAAGCTCCTAGTATTTGAATGTATGGCAGTAGCATACAGATCAAGCAGCTATCAGGTGAATTTATAAATGTATATTTAAAATGTTTCTGAATTCTAGCCATAGAGCATGAAAAGCAAATTACTACTAATCAAACCAAAGCTATATCTCTACCCAGAAATAAGCTTATCTGATTCTGTTCTACTCTCTT
>JBDJHY010000078.1:24746453-24757018 GCA_039654485.1 Withania somnifera
TATTACCTTCCGCATCCCACAAATCCACAAATAACACACATCCATAGATTTTCTGGTGATTGACAGATAGAACATGTTGAGTTTCCAGGCTGCTGCTGGCAATATCGGCATACCTGAGAGAATTTGCTTCAGTTGAGTCAACTAACTCCTATTAACACTTCAAAAATAAATATTTTCAAACTAATACTTGTATATGATGTCTAAAAACCAGCCTAACTCTCAGTACACAAACTGCAAACATACTCAGTTTATTCCCACAAAATGAGAGTTGGAGAGGGTAGAGTGTACGCAAACTTGCACTCTACCTCAAAGATGAGGTAGAGGGCTGTTTCCGTTAGATCCTCGTTCAAGATAAACCAATCTAGAAAACGACGTAATAGAAGACCAAGAGACAATAGGTAGTAACAAAGCAACACTACAACAAACTAATACTCAATCAAAGTACACGTAAACAAAACAATCGATATCAACAAAACGCAACAACAAGAAACTACATACATAGCACTACATAGCACTACAACAACTAATAAGGGGAAAAATCTTCCCTTACTGTTAATTATTTATACTGTTTTCAGCGATTGTATGTATACGATTTCTCGAGTCTATGAGAGTTTTTTTTTTACTAAGCATCAGGGATATATAGGTTCATCAATTGGTCTTAACAAAATCTAATTATCTGATTGCTAATTTTCCAAATAACTTTAGATAAGCAAGTCATTGAAACATGCAAAAGAACCAAAAGACAAAGAAACGACATACAATAAGAATAAGCACTTATGCAGGCCATTGATATCAGACGGATAGGCACCGATGCAAGGCCATTGACATCACATATAGTGAAAAAATGCTGAAAATCATTCTCTTATTCAAAAGCAATCAGAAGAAGCACCCAAGGGTGTGACCTAGCAGTCAACGACGTAGGTGAAAACCTTGAAGGCCAGGGTTCAAAAATCAACACTGACAAAAAAGCTGGGATTTCGTCCCATCTACCTAAGCCTCGGAGGGTGGCGTTACCCAATATCTATGAGAGTGAAAGGTAGCCAGTACTCTTGGTGTATGCAAGCTTTCGCGAAAGCCATTGTTATCAAACAAAACATCATATGAAGAATATATCACCCATCATTATCATTTACCCCATGTACAGATCTTCTATCCCACTACAAAAATTTGGATATAATGCACCCTAACAAAATACAGCACCAGAGAAGGTATACTAGAGTATGTGATAGCATCCACGACCACAAGGTCTATTGCACATAACCTTACCTTGCATTTTTGCAAGAGGCTGTTCTTGAACCTGTGACCTTCTAGTCACATGGAACGAATTTTACCCGTTACAAATCAAGATAAAACCCCACAATTGTTGTTATTCCTCGACTTAAAAGCTTTTATTTACAAGTAAGTTGACACATAGGATTCTCAAACACAAGGAGGAGAATTTGTCACTCCTTGATGAGTTTTTGGTGTGCCACGATAGACACGTGTTGTAGTTACAATCTAGGGGAATATACCTGGTTTTTTAAAGCTATAAGGCATTATTTTTAGAACAGAAGAAATTAACAAGCAAACTCCAAAACTAAAGGGAGGCGAAAACCACACGGAGTCCAGCTGCAACTATTTGAGGGGGGAGAATGCCCATTTATTCAAATCTTGAAGGGAGGGAATATTGATCTCTAAACCAACATTGAGGAAGATGACTTCACTGTAGAGAAGCACTAAGCAAATGTTTCATAAAGGGGAAAAAAATTACCATGTTCAAAAAATAAAAGGGTAAATTAATACAACAAGTTTCCTCCACTTTCAATAGAGTGCTGAAAAGTAAAACCTACATAATGATATAAGAAACTTATGTGCAATACAAAATTAAAACTGTATGTGCACACACAGCAAATTGTGAAAGTGGACCCAATTCCATCTTGGAAATGCTCCACAAGGCCACATTCTTAAGAGTTTAAGTCAGAAGACTAAAGCAAAACAAGTAAGGTAATTAAAGATATAGACAAGCACCTAATAACTATTCAAGTTATGGTCCATGGCAATTGCAGGAATATGAATAACTAAGGCTTCGAGATTAATAGTTTTCCTGACCATGTCCAAGTTTTTTCCTGAGAACTTTTTAATAAAAAACATGTCTAAGTTGAAACTCAAACATATGGTGGAAAGACAAAAGTAAGGTATTACTTACTGGGCATGAAGAATCTGTCCATTTTGAAATACATGAACAATGGAAGGAATGATTACAAATGGTTGTGAGAATTCCACTTGTATCCTGGTCCAGTCTCTCTGCAAATTGCACAGGAATTACAGTACATATGAGAGGAAACTCATATACTTCCCAGCTATATAATTGGAAATCTCTGGCTGCACATCCTCAGAACACCAATCTCTATTATAATGTTAAACTAAAAAAAATAATAACAAGGACTTCTACAATATCTTGAATTCCCGTATGCTAAACAAAGACATACGGATTAATTAAAATTTCCAAACATTAAAGTGGTGGCAGAAACTTCTGTAATAAATTGATTCAATTTTTTTTTATCGCTAAAATTAATTCAATGTTTCAAATAATAAAAACAATTTTAGGATTGTAAAATCTAAGAGGACAAGTAGAGGTGGCACAAAAGTCATATCCATATCTCCCATTGACCATGGATATCAACTTCCTATCAAGTCACTCGAATCACTCATAAATGCTTTCAGAGACAGAAAATGTTTAACTATAATGGATTGTCTAGCTTTATCATATAATCAGCCAAAACTTATTGATCTGGTAAATGTTGTATATAGCAAGTAAACATGGGTTTGGAGGCAATAGGTTAGTTGGATAAAATTCTGTATACGCACAGTCAGAATTTCTATTCTGTTTAATGGATCACCTGAAGGCATTTTTCCTGCTCAAAGAGGATTGAGACAAGGTGACCCACTGTCTCCTTTCCTCTTCATCTTGACTATGGAGGGGGCCAACAAAATTGTGAAGATTGCTCAGATTAATAGCTGGATAAGGGGATTCAATGTGGCTAGGGAGCAAACTGAAGGAAGATTACACACAAATTCGCATTATGCAGATCATACTTCAGTTTTTTGTGAGGCATAAGAGGAGGAGATGAAGGCTCTGACAGTTATTCTATTCGAAGCAATTTCTGGCATTCACTTGAAGTATATAGAATTTTGAAGTATATGAGAGTTAAGTCACGCTACTGATTAGTTATATTCATGTTCAGCCCTCGAGCACTCTTTGGATGTTTCATATGATGTTCCTGCCACTTGTTTTAATGAGTCAAAACACAACGTAAATTTAACTCTGAAGTCGCACCAAGTATTTGTGAATCAGTTGTGGCTTAGTGTTGAGCTTTGAGCAGCTATTGTCAAGTTTAAATAAGTTTATGTTATACTTGAACCATGTTGGTAATAAGTCTTTGTCATGAGATAGAACAAGTAGATAATAATAAGTTTAATGTGGCATGGAGTTGAGTTTGAGTTTGTTCACTTGCGGGCTATGTTGCTTGGCCTCTTCAAAAATGTCAACGGGTGTGTGTAGGATTCTCCAAAAGCAGTGCATTTTTGAAGTATCCAATACGGGTGCTGTATTGAAAGTTAAGAGTCCACGCAACTTAGCTTGCGGAATAAAGTATCGAATCCTTGCTCTAGTGGAAGACTCAATAAAGACCTAGAATTAGAACTCTTTAAACCTACTAGAACTCTATATTTAACTAAACAGATACAACTAATGAACTAAACCAATACAACCTTATCTCTAAGATCATACTATCCAGCTATATGACAAAGAAAGCTAATATGAATATCCTCATAGCCTAAATCACCACATGCTATAATTGATGGCAAAGGGTAAACTTTTATATTTATATAATAAAATGGAAGTTATAACATTTTGGAGGAAAGTGAATGAATGAAAATGGACATCTCAAACATTTTGAAGTGAATCTCACTAAAGAGGTGCTCAGTGGTTGAACAAGTAAGCTCCAAAATAATGTCATTTCCAAAATAGATAAAGCATTTTGAAACTGGATTAGGTAAAATACCAAGACAAACAGGACAGAATGGTTGCTCTGTAGAGCTTGCGGGTATGGACTGTGTGTGTCCAATTGAACCGGTGTAATGAACATCAGCAGCAAAATAGACATTGCACGTCTCTTCCTGAAAGCAAATAAACAATAAACAAGAATGGAGTATGAAAACAAGATGGTAATAGATGTTGTGAGATACCTAATACAATGCCAAAGCAGGAGAGAACAACTGAGCAACCATACCTCAAGAGATGAAAATCTTGTACCATTAAAATGTTTGTGAAAAGTATCTGCTGCTTTCTGCTCATCAAACCTGATCAATATACTGTAACAATCTTCCATTCCATCATTCCTATAGGAGTACGCACAAGATACCAAAATTCAGAAGGAATCACAAACAGCCAGTTAAATAAGGATGTCACAATTTCGAGAAGAGAGTACCTGACAATTCGCATTTCTAACATATGCTGAACAAGTGAACCACAAAACTGACAAAAGTCTGCATATGTCATGTGGTTTGGAACACAGAGCACACAAAGGAGAGGCTTTCTTTCCACCTAGAGACAATAGCAACAGCCCTAGATAAGTTGTTGGACTTCATTTCTAAAGGATCACCATGGATGGTGAGGATTCATATAGTCAATCCCAAGATAACGTTTTTGCTGTACCTCTGGGGGGATATTGACTTGTAGCTAAATTACAAAACTTAGACCTACTATTAATCTATTGTTTTGAAAAAACAAAATAAGATCAAAATGATGTATACTAAGGGCAACAAGAATATTCAAAGTTCAAAAGCTCCTAAAATTTGAATGTATGACAATAGCGTACAGATCAAGAAGCTATCAGGTGAATTTAAAAATGAATAGTCAAAATGTTGCTGAATTCTAGCCATAGAGCATGAAAAGCAAATAACTACTAATCAAACCAAAGGTATATCCAATGAAAGATTCTTAGCAAATAATTCTTTCATACTTCACTCATGGTTCAGCATATTGAGGTTCTTTCATCTTTTTCCTGTCACTAATTGAGAATGTCCAGATATCCCACTAAAATCAATCAGTTCATTACCACCTAAATCTCAAGAAAAATAACACCACCCAATGCAAACTAGTTGGGTTATATCCATTCTACTTCATTTGGACCAGTTTTGATTCAACTACTAGAAATTCTGTACATTTCAGACATATCATTATACTATCCTACAATGTCTAACAAACTAAAAAGACCGCACATCGACCAACCTTAATTCAAATTCCCAACTAATTGTGTTGCCTATTCAGATACTCTGCTGACAGTATGTTGTATCCTCCTGAGTCCTTATGGATTTCAAAGAATTGTAGGTGCAGACCTTACTCCTAGCTCGTATAAAGACCGTCAGCGCATTTCCATGCCGTTTAAAAAGGGGAATAGGAAATCATAAAGAAGACAAATGACAACAAAATAAGAAACTCACGAGGTGATAACTAAAATTGGAATAAGAAAGGAAGTCCAAACCAAGTAGAGCACAAAGCCGAAACCAAGTAACGTTATACCCTAATCCAAACCCTGGAATAAGAAAAGATACATACAGGTAAGTGAGAAGAAGGAAGCCGGTTGGAGAAGAGATGCATGACGCCCCTGGTCTCTTCGATACGAGGGTTTCCAGATGAAAAATGGAACACTTGAGTCAACTTAGACATGGACGTTGAAGAATCCATATGCCCGGAAGTGATCAAATTTGGCGACACCGTCAAATCAATCAATACTATAAATGGCTCGTTTTGGGTGCGCTGCGGGTTCCAAGACCTAAAATTATTTTTCAGATTCCATTTTCACTTTTAATTATTCATTCTTCTATGAACTAAAATAAAACAGTTATATTAATCATTATTGCGAAATCCAAATCAGATGACCAAAAATAAACAAAGACAGCAATAGGTTTAGTATTATTAATTTCATGTTTCACACTAATTTTTTTACTAATAGGACGTTAAATATGATGTTTTATTGTTATTTTAATAAACATTTATGAGTTATGAGTTTAATGTTGTATTTAGTATTGATGTAATAAACATGAATAATTTATGAGTTTAATGTAGGCATTATTTTGCGTGGGTATAAAATGAACAACTCATATATCAATAACTAAATTGTGCATAATTAATTCATATATTATTAATATTTGCATAATACTAACATCAAATTTTAGAGGCTATTTCGTCGAAGGAATTAAGTGAGTTTTCTTATGAATATTATTTAAAACCAAGATAAACTTTTTTTTACACAATTATGAGATTGTCTTCCCATTTAAGACGTGAATGATCTCACGATTATAATTTTTAGAAGGGGGAGGGGTCTTATTCACCAGCAGAGACTAAAAGGTCTCCTCTTAGCCATGTTGGATAATAACACATCTCACGACTCTCAAAACCAACCTGTGGTGTATCTCAGAAGACAAAGTCAAAATGCAATATTACTTGCCCCATACTTTGAGATGCCTGTTTAATGAGCGAGACTCCATCCACACAAGCTCCCCTTCTGCGATGTGGTAATTCCAAGTATAAATAGGGTGAAATTTAAAAGGTTCAAGTAATCATATAGACCCCTTCCCTTCTTCTTTTGGATGAATTAGGTGATTTAGAAGGCGCTTTCCGATCTTTTCGTAAAAACATTATGTGGCAAATCCAACAAAGGACATCTCATAGAGTAATTGCTTACCGGAGAAACTTTGGAAACAGGTAGACCGGCACCACTAATTCTTGTTCCATTCGTGAAGCAAAAATTGCAGTGACTAACCACTCTGCTCCCTTGTTAATGTTGTCACTATTCGGAATGTAATTGCAAAATCAGTCATTCAATTGTAAAGATTTCCTTTTTTTTTTCTTTTTGCCTTTTATATTCTTAATTCAAATGTGTACTCAAGAAGGTCTTGAACAATCTAAACAGTTAACCACTTAAAGAGTCTAAATTGTTGGAGCATCCAACTGTTGATCATATCTGAAAATTTATAGAGCGTTAGATTTTCTTATCAATCTCGTAGGAATTTATTGTCAACTTCGCATTTCAGCATTTTAATTTACTGCTGTTCACATAAGCCCCCATTGCAGTTATTTAGTACTGTGTCGCACTACAACGCTTATTAGCATCCCTCTAAGCAGGTTTAATTACAGAAAGGGTCATTCAACCAAATTGCAATACAATTGCACGAAAATAATCAAAATTTGATGAACTTGGCTTGAAATCAACCCATTCCATAGTTCGGTTAAGAGCTCAGCAACCCAGGTAAGTAACTACAATTACCAACTCCTTTTCACCCCCAAACAAACACACGAGAGGGAAGAGTGTATTCCTTAATAAAAAGATAATTGAATCGGAATGCCAAGCAATGCATTGCCGCCTCATTGAAACAAACGGACACGAACTCAAATTTTCAAAATTAAAGTATTTCCTTGGATTTAAGCCCCTTTTTACAGAGATAACTTTTTCATACTATTAAGGTTCTAGGTTTACGGCTATTCTGGTTCAGACATCCTACTGGTTTCTAACAGCAATTGCAAATCCAAGGACGACATGAACCTGAGAAGAGAACAAAGTAGGTATTCTCTCAGTTCTACAGAGAAAACTGCTCCAAAGATACAACTGATGATTAGGACCCCGGATACCCAGCACTCCCAAAAGCTTAATTCTTATTTCGTAAGCAAAAACCTCAGAAGTTCAGTTACAGCTTTCCAAGCGGTGAAACCATACAAAACTCCTTAAATTCCTAATCAGGCATCAACTACCTTCTCCACACCACCGACCTGCGCCTCTTCAGTCTTCTTTGTTTCTGAAACAGCCAACTCGTCAATCCTTTGGATCACCTTGCCCATGCCATCATTGGCATTCATAATAGTAGACCCGTTTGCTGTGGAATTGTCCTCAATCTGACCAAGAGGGCCGAGCTGCCATATTCTAATAGTCCCATCTTCAGATCCTGAGGCATAGGATTCACCTCCGGGAGAGAACCGCAAACAGTGCACAGGACCATGGTGTCCCTTGTTGCATCCTAGGTTGTACAAAAAAAAAGAATATAGCACATGTTAAACTTTGAAGTCACTTGAACGAAAAAAAGAAGCATAATAAGAAAATACAAATACAGGAAAAAATAACCAGCTAAAGGAACACAAAAACGAAGACATTGATCAGAGTAACTAGAGTTTCTAAATATTTACAAGCCCCACAACCTACCAATTTCCTCTCCAGTGTGAAAATCAAAGACATGAACCCACATATCTTCTCCTCCAGCAATGAACCTATTACCGAACTTTGGCTCCAGGGAAGCAGATTCAACTTTGCAAGGCAAGTCGTGGCTCTTCACCAATCCAAAGCTGCTTTTAAGGAAATAAGTTAAAATGCAATGTAAACGGGGCAAATTTCTTTGTTTAAAACATTTTTGTGCCATTAAATTATGAAAAAAAATACATACTGGTTAGCATCCCAAAACTTGACAGAGGAACCATCAGCAGTTGTTATATAACGACCATCCTGACTTACTTCAGCACTGGTGACAGGAAACTTAGTTTCAAGGACTTGAACAACTTTGCCACTACGCACGTCCCATAACCTAGGTTACAATGATTAAAATAAAGCCAATTTAAGATAGTGAACAATACCGAGGGAGTAACCACATGTGTGGCTGTATCAGGTATCCAGTAATATTCGCAATGAATTGATCTACAAATCCAAGTATTGTATTGGCTAAGACAATGAGTATCCAATCTATCAAACATCTGAGCTTTGTCATAATCACCGTATACTTAACCAAGTCATGTACAATAACTTGCCAAGTCTTAAGTGACCATGAACACTAGCCACATCAGCAATGCAACCAGCAAGAAAAATATGAACAAAATATACAAGTAGAGTCAGCAGGCTTCGAAAGCCTACCTCAATCCACCAGCATCTCCAGACGAACTCAATATAGTTTGATCACTGTGCAGCCAAGCAACTGTCCTAACTGAACCAGGAGAGCTGTCAATTTCCCTTGGAGGTGCATCTGGTCGGTTTAAATCAAATATGCGAAGAACTTTTTCAAAACCACCCGTGAGTAGCAGATTTGTATCCTGCAAAGACATCACACAATAGCCCATATATATTATCAGGAAGTAAAGGCTAACAAATAGGAAAGATGAATATGGACCGAAGTCCCTTTGACACGTTTACTGATTAAGAAGAAAAAAGGAGCACCAAAAACAATGTATATAAGTCTAAAGATGATAGATTTTTGCCTTTCAATAGCAGTAGCCTCTCATGACTCAGCAATAATTGAAATTGGTATCCTCTGCACTCATTTTTTCAACCTAAAATAAGGGGACTTACCGGATTTTACACAAGCACCCAAGAGTATGGCCTACTGGTCAATGAAGTGATTTCTGCCAGTATGCATAAGACTTGATGTACATATATATTCCATTTATTCTATTGTTTTATGAAGGTATTTCATTATTAAGGCATCAAGGAGTTGCAAAGTTATAAAAGAACAGAAGCACATCTGTAAGCTCCTTTACAATGTGTCAAACGAAGTGCAAGAAATGGTCAGTGCAATTTTATTCTAACAAATCAATATCATAACTTGGTTACTACAACTTAAGAGAAGCTCTAAAGCTCTAATCTGAAGAAACTAAAATGGAAGTAAAGGAAATAGTGTTTTTAAAGGTACCTCTGAAAAGGCACATGCTCGAACTATGTGCTTGTGGTCAAATGAGTGTAATACATCCCCAGTCAATGCATCCCACAATTTCCTGAAGAAAACAAAAACACAAATCACAATACAGAAATAAAAAGAAAAGGACAATACTAAGCCATGCAAAATTCTAAAAAAGGATGACAAAGCTTCTACCAGATTCTATAAAATGCTAGTTAACAAATCTATGTAGATAATGATATGCATGGTCGACCAGTAACAGACATGCCACAAAAGCACCACTATTGTTCTACATAACTTCTTTACAGACTGATATAACCATACTAATATCACTTAAATGCTCATTATCAAGGTACTGAAGTGAAGCCGCTAGATAACATACGCGCTGAAATCGGCAGATGCAGATGCGGCACGAAGAGCGTTTTTATCCAGACAACAACTCCACACGGCTCCTTTATGCCCTTCAAAGGTTCCAATCCAATCTCCAGTCTCTCCATTTCTCAGCATTGGTGTAGAATCTAACAAGTTGAAAACAATCCAGAAATTAAGAACAAATAATGACATGAGAAATTGTTGCAGTGAATAAAAAGATACAACTACTATTATGCCTAACTCCCAAACAAGTTCTGTAGGCTATATGAATCATTGACCATGTTTCTCTATTTAAATTCATCTTAAGCCAACATCATACAAAACAAAAATATATAAAAGCACTAGAAGTTCCCTATATATCTACTTGCATTAAAATCTGTTATATGGTCGACTCCTAGAAAGCATAGGACCTAAAGTACATATATTAACATGACTAAAACATATTCCCAACTAATCCAGTATTTGCCTATACAATTTTATCCACTAATTGTGCCCTATCT
>JBDJHY010000078.1:24780150-24791676 GCA_039654485.1 Withania somnifera
AGCCTCCATCCCTACATCCCACATCCTATTCCACCCTACCTCCTATAATATTTATCTAGATTACATACAAATGCTATTAGGATAATATATTTTATTTACATATCAAACACAAAAAAAATAAGTGAAGCTCACATTTTTTCATAAAAATTTTGCATCTTTCTTTTTACCCTATAATTTACCAAACACACCCCTTAATCTGGTGGCATTTGACTTGTAATTGTAATATGCGCAGGGATTAGTGAGCGAGTTTCACATTCCTAAATTGGAGGATCCAAGTTTAGAGGAATATCAATTCCATTGGCTTTACACAAATGGGCTACTTGGAATCATATTCACTATTGGCCTTCTCTATACAACCTTAAAGAGCAGGAAAGCAAGGTCATGGTGGTATGGAACAGGTTTGTAATTGCTGGAGTGTTAAAAGTCTTGAGAATGGATTGATGGTCTACTTATATGGATTTGGGCTATTTCTCTCGTGAACTAGTTTTGGGGTTGAGTTAGACTCATATATCATATATATGGTATGAGAATCAAGTTTATCCTCGTTTGTACTTCAGTTTGCCTGGGCATGAAGGTGATGTTAGAGTGGATAAAAGTTTCACATTAATCAGAAAAATGAATTGAGGTTCAACTTATATGGACTTGGGCTAGTTTTTGGGGTTTAATCAGGTATCGTAATTAAATTCAAACTTTTGATAGTGCTACCTCCATTACATTGTCGTTCTAGGAGCACACTTTTCTTTAAATTTGTCTAGAAAAGATATGTAACACTTTTTAACTGACTAATTATCTTACTTTAGACAACAAAAGTCTTTTTTTCTTAAACTATTTGCAGTCGTTACTGACCGAGTTTGGTTAATTACTAATTATACATTTATCAATTCATTGTCATTCTTGGCTTCATGGACTGCAGGATGGTTAAGAAGCTTCATAGCTGATTATGGAGTTCCTTCGATGGTTCTTGTGTGGTCAGGTCTCTCATTCATGGTGCCAGGCAAAGTTCCATCTGGAGTTCCTAGAAGGCTCTATAGTCCCCTTCCTTGGGAATCTGCTTCTTTATATCACTGGACTGTACTTAAGGTGTGAAAAAAGTTGTGAAACGTTCCATATTCAATTAATTAACTTTATAATGAGAATTATATTAGAATTTAATACGTAACTTAACTGTATGCAGGATATGGGGAAGGTCCCTCCAGCATACATATTTGCTGCCATAATACCAGCTTTGATGATATCTGGACTCTATTTCTTTGATCACAGTGTTGCTGCACAGATGGCACAACAAAAGGAGTTTAACCTAAAGAATCCTTCTGCTTATCATTATGATATCTTACTCTTGGGATTTATGGTATCTTTCTCTTATTAATTCCTTCCAACTTTTATCATTTTTGAGGGGAACCTTGGAGCTCCTTGCTGTCAGATGACCAAGAGGTCATGAGTTTCAAGCTTTGTAAACAATCTCTTGCAGAAATGCAAGGTAAGATTGCGTAATTTTTGTGATTTGCCTCTTCTTCGGACCATACGTATAGCGGAAGCTTAAGTGCACTGGACTGCCATATTTCAATATATAATTAAGATTAATAATGACATGGGTTCATCGATCCTCTCCTCAGGCTTTGCTATGTGGTTTGATTGGATTGCCTCCTTCAAATGGTGTCCTCCCACAATCCCCTATGCATACTAAAAGCTTGGCTGTTCTTAAGAAACAGGTAAAGCATCCTTGTTTGTCTTTTTTTCTTTTTTAGTTTATTCGAAAAAGAAACTTTTTTTTTTGTCTTAATAATATCTTAATTTTAACTTTGCATTATATATTTAAGACCACAAGATTTCAGAAAATTTAATACATTCTACATACTTTTAGCTTAACATCACAAGAATATTCAAAAAGCTTCTTTATTTTATTGAATTTTATGTCCAATTAAAATAAGACAAACAAATTAAAATGAATAGGGTAACATTTCTTGTCAATCCTTTTCAGAAGAGTTGCACATTTTTTATTTTAAAAACATCTAACTATAAATTTCACATTTTATCCATGTAAAATTATTATAGTCACACACATATTCTGATATGTTTAAATTATAAATTTTAAAAGTTTTATATCCTCATAAATGTAATCATTTGTTAAAATTACAAGTTTCAAAATGTTAGAAAATTTGAGACTAGTGTATATATATCTTCGTTAATTTAGTCTAGACTTCACTTCTTCTAAAGTACATGAGACACCACCAGATTTAGCCTCTTCCAAGGTAAAATAATAGCTCAAAAACCAAGACATTTAATTAAGTAATACTTTAGCTTATATAATAAACTAAAATATAATGTAAAAGATAAATATATATTTCAACATCCTATTAAACTTGATTCTTCATTTCAAGAGTCATCCTTAGCTTCTGAAAAGTATCAACCTTTAACGGCTTGTTGAAGTTCTTCCAAATAAACTCCTTAAACCAAATAATGCAACCAACACTAAAGGAAGTTGCCACATACTCCTCTTCACAAGTTGACAAAATAACAATCTATTGCTTCTCAAAATTCCATATAAACGTAAAATTTCCAAGAAAAGAAAATAATTTCATTAGTACCTTTTTGGTAATCAACATGTATTCTGAGACCCTGAGTAGGATAAGAGTTGCACATCAACAAAGTCATAAAAGATTTGATGAGTATATAATTAAGTAAGAAGGTTTTATATCTTAGGCCCAAAACAAATAATATCAATACTGGGTGCGACTGTTGCATATGGTATTTGATATACTCTTGCCGCAAATTTTGAAAGGGTGGGCAAACCTCAACGAAGAGTCTAGATAAATATCATGCGGTGGTGAAAACCTCAGCGAGGGTCTTAAGTCTATAAGAGGGGTATATGTGATACCTTACCTTAGGATAATAGATTCACATTGGCAAAAATATAAAAAAAATATTGAACACATAAGTAAACAGTTCTTACATCCTAGTAATATACTTTAAAGCCATGCATACGGGCCTAGATCCAAAGCAATCCTTACACTATGGTGACTATTTTAAAGCCATGTAGGAGGCCTAGATTCAAAAAAGACAATATATTAATGGGTTGGGATGTTACATAAGCCATCCTCACAGTAAAAGAAATCGGACTTTTTGGAGTGACTTTAAAGGATGCATAATAGCTCCACAAAGGTCTTGCAAAAGACCTTCTCCTAGCGACTTCTATAGGCTGCCACAAACATTCTTTTCATTCATATTTTATTGAAAACAATTAATTCACAGTTGAAAATTTATGGATTGTCTGCTGTCACCATTAAAAAATTAAGTCACATTTAGTGAAGACTTTTAGGATCACCACTCAAATTATAACCTTCAGCAGCAACCATTTGAAGTCTCCACTAGTGTTCTTACTTTTTTGTCACCTATATGTGCCAATAATCACTAAAATTGTCATCTTTCTTGTAGTGGTATAATTGTAACATCAACAAGCTTGAAATCGTAGATGCTAAATAGATAGTTTCATAGTCGATTGGTTACTTTTAAAAGACACTTTGTGGGAGTTCTCATAAAACGACTAACAAGTCTAATACCAAATATAATATCTCGTCTCATACAAGTTAATATCTCAAATATCTTGAGAATCTCCGTTACATATTCTTTTGAAAAATAAAATCCTAATTTGCTCCACTTTAATGTCAAGATTTTAGAGAATATCAGAAGGAAGGTTTAATTGGGAGACCTTCTGCTAGCCCAAGATCGTTAACTATGATCAGAAGATTCAACTAAGAAAAAAAAAAGATTAGAAAGGAGAAGGGAGATATTGGAAAGGAGAACTTGGTTATGGAAGAAAGCTTACTTGAATTGAATTGATTTTTTGGTTGATTACAAATGCCTACTGTCATCTCTATTTATACTTGTCAAGGGATGATTCTAGAAACTATACACCTAGAATATTCTATTCTATTCTACAAATATCTTCCCTCAAGTATCTAACACTCTAGAAATCTAGACTTTTCTTAACTACAAATATCAAAGATATTTTTTTATAACTTTCTAGATTCTTCTACCCAAAATTACCTAGAATATCTAGATATTTATTCAAGATGATTATCATAGATATACACTAGGCTATTCTAGATTCTTTACTGGAAAATATATGATATCCAAAAAATCAACCTTAATATTTTTCACGCTCCTTTTTAAAGTGATTTTTTAGAAACTATCCCGAACTTGTAGTATACGAACTCGGACGATGCTTTGAACCGTGAATTGGTAAAAAAATTTTGCACTTTTTTTAGCACTCCTTCTTAAAGTGATTTCTTAGAAATTACCCCGAACTTGTAGTACACGAACTCGGACGATGCTTTGAACTGTGCGTTGGTGAAAAATTTTAGCACTTTTTTTTTACTTCCTCTTGCTTCTTCAAATGATAGGTTTTTTTTTTGCCATTGATTGATTTACGTGAATCTTAAGTTTCATGTTCTTGAGTTTTTAAGCTCCCCATTTTTTCGTAGTTCTCCACTAGCTATACTATCGGGAGAAACACCTATGATGAGAAACTTTGAAATTCAAGGTTTAAGATCTTGGAACCTTCTCTTTTCGATGAAATTCCATAACACAAGATCATTTTATCGGGATTATGAGTCTCCTTAATTAAGTCGATAATGAGATGATCATCAATTTCCTGTGAAGCCTCAACACCATAATAGGATCCACGGCCAGAAATTTGTATGTCAGCTTTAGAGATATCGAAAATCATACAATCTGTATATTCATTTGAAACTGAGACTTAGAATTCAGGTTCTTCATCAACTTTCAGTATTCTTTTTAAGCATTTGCCTGTGATTGAGATATGCTAGATGATTGACTAGGGACTTCAATTTTTATTACATCTTTCTCAATGTTTTCTCCCGAATGGCCACTATTGACATATGTAGCTTCAACCACTGTCTACTCAAGCTCTATTTCAACATCCTTTACGTCTAAATTTTTATGATCAGTTAAAGGATATATTTATTTTATTTCCTCGATAACACCTACCATGTTATCAGTATGAACATCATCATTATCTTCATGCTTCTTATTGATGACATCAATGTCTTCCATCTCTATGTAATAGAATGTCTTATACCCTGAATTCAATTCTTGTCTTTATCAAAGTTGATGGAAGCCAAGACATTTATTGCTCGAGTCTCAGCTACTAAGCACCTTCGCCAGTATTCTTCTTCTTCAACCACTTTCTCAATTTGAACCATATTACTCTCTTTGATATGCCGATGTCCTTGTATATATCTTGCTTTACCACAACAGTAACATTTTAGAGGCTTTTTACTATAATTATTAGAAGATTCTTTCTTCATTCCAGGTGAGCTTGAACCACCTGAAGACCTAGAGTGTATCATGTCTCTCGATTTTCCTTTAAAACTCCCCATGTCAGCTACAAGAGCATTTTCTTTTCATTCTTTAACAAATACACCAGCCAACTGTTTGGCTAGTAACTCCTGTGATAGTAACAAATTTTCAAATTCCTTCAAAGATGGTAGTTGAGCCCATCCTTGAATTGATGTAATAAACGGGATATATTTATCATTCGTGCTTCAGATATAGTCCCGTCCTCATTCAATAAAGAGATCTCAGAAAATTAGTTCTTAATCTTCACAAAATACTCGGCGATAGAAAGATCACCTTGAGTGGTGTTTGCTAATACATTCTCCAGCATTTTCAATCGAGCTTCATTCTTTTTGTTGAACAATATATCTAGGGTCCTCCATATTTCATAAGATGTTTTACACCTGATAATATGATCAAAAAATTAGAGGACATGGACCTCTCAGAATGAACTCCGCCTTTACATTAACCTGCTTCCACTTCTTGTATGCGCTACTAGTTTTCGGTCCGTCAGCAGGAGGACTTGTGTTACTACCATTAACGATATCCCACTAATCTTCACCCACAAGGTATGATTCCATATACGTCTTTCATACCTTGTAATTTGACTGGTTCAACAACTCCATCTCCGGTCTATTAACACGACCGCTCAAATCCATCTAGGTAAATCAGTTGAATCTAACACAAACCCGATCTTGAAATCCAGAAGCCAACGTATGGCTTGGGCTTTGATACAATATAGAGAATAACAGAAGAAAGGTATAATTGGGGAGACGTTTTGATAGCCCAATATCATTAACTACGATTGGAAGATTCAACTAAGGAAGAGGAAGCAAGAAAGAAGAAGGGAGATATTGGAAAGGTGAACTTGGTTATGAAAGAAAGCTTACTTGAATTGGATTGACTTTGATTGATCATAAATGCCTAATGCAATCCCTATTTATACTTGTCAAAGGATGATTTTAGAAACTGTACATTTAGAATATTCTATCCTTTTCTACAAATATCCCTCTCAAATATCTAACACTCTAGAAATCTAAACTTTTCCTGAGTATAATTTTCAAAAATATTTTTCTATAACTTTCTAGATTCTTCTACCTAGAATATCCCGATTTCCGAGATATACACTAGACTATTATAGGATCTTTACTAGAAAATCTATGATATTCAAAAAAATCTAACTTTAATATTTTTCACAAAGATAATTGGACACTATTTCAATTTCTGTCATCTCAAATTATCATAACCTTTTCTTGAATTCTTCGTACATCTTTCATTATTTTCTATCAAGATCAAATCATGCGCATACAATTAAACAGGTAATATGTTACTGATTTTGTGAATCTGTTTTACATAAAGTGTGTGTTCATGTGAACACTTTAAGAAATCATTTGATTTGAAGTTATCACGCCCCATCTTACGGACGCAACTGACACCTGATGCCAACTTAGACCCGAGTTGACACCCTTGCTAGACCACTATGCTACTAGTGTAATACCAGCCACAATATTAAGAAAATAAACAAGTATATTTTGGCTTAAAAATAAGTCATCGGCCGGTCAGGCCCCTGTCAATATAACCTGTAATAACTCAATTAATCTAGCAATTCATATAGAACAAAAAATTAAATCCTTCGCAGAACGTCGATCGAGGACACCATGCTATCGCTATGCGGGTTGTCAGGTCACCATGATATCCATATATACATATACGATCAAGTCCAATAGGCCGTTGAGCTAAAAGGACTAATAACAAGGCCAACACGGTTTCGACAACACACACACATATAAAACCCAAAGTCTGCAAGCCTATAAGTGTAATAAAACTTGGCCGAACAGGTCCTGACCAACCAAGAAGCTGTACATAACAAAATACTAACAAAAATCTGGATCTGAAAAACCCGGAAGAAGTAAAGGTAACCAATTTAACCTACTGGAACTTGGCAATGCTACAAAGGAGGTGTGTCTACTATAAGACATGTATCTCAAAAATCAAAACACTTCATTTAAATATTCTATTTCATATATTAAATTGAATAAAACGCGAAGAAGTTTAATATCAAACACATAAGTCTCTATTTTTAATTGAACTCTGAGAAGAATCAAACTATGTCTCATAAAATTGAAACGGAAGGAGTAACTAAATTTGTGTATGGTTACTTTAAATGCTAATTTCAATACTAACACTTCATGTATTACTGCTTATTGACCAGCTAATTCGGAAGAAGATGGTCGAAAGTGCTAAGGAGAGTATTAAGCAAAAAGCAAGCAACTCTGAAATCTATGGCAACATGCAAACTGTATTCATAGAAATAGACAGTTCTCCTGTGGTGTGTTTCATCTTCTTATTCTGTTTAGCCTTTACCAAAGATTCACTTTTCAAGTACTATTTTAGTGCTCAATATTGATACTCATGACACATTGTAGAATGCAGTAGTTAAAGAGTTGGAAGACTTGAAAGAGGCAATAATGAAACGTGAAACAGAAGATTTAAATGATGAAAAATTAAATGGTATATTTGATCCAGAGAAGTATATTGACGCCTACCTGCCTGTTCGAGTGAATGAACAAAGAGTGAGCAATCTACTGCAGTCACTACTAGTTGCAGCATCAGTAGGTGCTATGCCAGTGATAAAGAAGATACCAACCTCAGTTCTTTGGGGATATTTTGCTTATATGGCTATTGACAGCTTGACAGGAAATCAACTGTGGGAAAGAATTTTGCTTCTCCTCATCACCCCTGGCAGGAGATTTAAGTAAGCTCATCAATTTGTGGTATATACATACATATATATATATATTATCAGGTATATATGTATATATACATAGTTATTATTGAAGAAGAGATTTGGAGTAACTGGTAAAGTTGATGGTTCAATCCTTCGAAACAGCCTCTTGCATAAATGCAAGGTAAGGCTACATAGAATAGACTTTTGTGGTAGGATACTTTCCCAGACCCTGCGCATAGCGGAAATTTTAATGCACCGAACTGTCTCTTTTTATGTTATCATTGAAGTACTTAATCTTTGTAGTCAATTTTATGTGATACTGCTTTTTTGGCATGTTATTCAGCTTCAAGCAGAATGACATACTTCTATGATTGAAGAAACTTTAAATTCAAAATTTCATTCAATCCTTAAGTGATTTCTTGAACATATCATGATGGCAGGGTCCTAGAAGGGGTACATGCATCTTTTGTGGAGTCGGTGCCATTCAGATACATAGCGATCTTCACAGTATTCCAATTTGTGTTGTTAGTAGTGTGCTATGGATTAACTTGGATTCCCATAGCTGGCATTCTCTTTCCCTTGCCATTCTTTCTCCTCATAAGCATAAGGCAGCATTTGCTTCCCAAGTTGTTCCATCCTCGTCATTTGCAAGAGCTTGATGCAGCCGAGTATGAGGAAATTGCTGGTTCCCCTCAACGTGCAGTTAGCTTCTCTTTCAGTGTATGTCATGTCATGTCTGGTACCTTAAATAATTTTCATGCCTTAATTAAAAACAAACCTATACTTTCAAATTTACTAGGAAACGGAGACAACTGTTCCTAGAACTGAAGGTGAAATCGAAATTTCTGATGCTGAAATCTTGGATGAACTTACAACCAGCAGAGGAGAGTTGAAAGTTAGGACAGCCAGCTCCAGCGACGCCGATAAGCGCCCACAGGTACCTTAACAATGACGCACTATTCTTTTATTAGTAGAAAAAGAATATCACATTTTTATATTTCGTAACATAAGTGTATATATGCAGTTCGACCTTTACTCAACAGGCAATTTAGCAAATACATGTAGTTAGAATTAAAGTGATAGTTGTACTTAATCTTATCATTAATGATATTTTCTCCGTAACATGTCATCCATGAGAGACAGAGAGAGAGAGCATATCAATTAAAAACTGAGAGTAGTGTGCACAAAACAATAGTTAAAATGTCCATAAATGACTGATAAAAAAATTATTAATGTTGTTGTTAATCCTATTACTGTGGCACGTTTGTGTACAAGTGACTTAATTTTGTTTGTCTCGTGACCATCCTTACTAAATATTGATGCCCCAAAATAGTTACTCCCTATCATTTTTACTACATTATAAAATAAATATTTAATAATATTTATTTAATTTGAAAAATTAAATAAGTTTTTTATTATTTTATTTTTATTATTAAATATTATTTATTATTCAAAATATTTTTCAAAGGATTAAACTCAAGAATAAATATAATTATTTATTATTTCTTAAGGTGTATGTCAAGTCAATAGTGGACAAATATTAAACGTAATAAATATCATTTTAAAAAATCAAGATATATATGAGCATATTCTTCCCTTCTTAGTGATAATTATTCCTGAAAGTAACAAAAAACTGACTAATTAGCATAGAAAACTATGTAAAGAGCATATACACGTACCACAATATTGTAATTGCTATTGTAAAATTAAGAATAGAGAACCATATAAAGACGAATTAAAGAAGAATATTATAAGACAAAACAAATAATATAAGATAGCTTTTTTTTTAATTGTTCAAATATATCGAGCATCATACTCAAAGAACTCTATTTATAGTCCTACACTCAAGACTTCAAGAAATGTTATAAACATGACATTAAATCAAGTAAAGCTGGGGAAGGTTATGGGGGAATGAAAGATCCATAAGAAGGTGGTGGAGGTATAAGAATTACTGCACTTAAAAGAGGACTTACACATAGGAGTTATGGTCATTCATAATATAATTTTATTTACAACAATGCGTCGATTAACTCTCTTTTTTTATTTACTGGAGAGAGATTAAATAAAAATTACTTATTGTGGGGAGTTTAACTTTTAAATGATTAAAGATAATAAATAGGAATGTGATAATTAAATTACATAAGTTCTTAAAAAAACGTATAACTTAAAAATGTGACATGTAGGAAATACCATTGTATACCCAAAAACTCTAAGAGGAAGGGAAGGAGGTGCCATGTTCAGTGAATCTCATTCAGCTATCCTATATTAGAGCAACAAATTCCTGAAGCTAAAGTGGTAATTGTTGATAAAAACTTTTATAAGCTTTGCTTATCTTTAGGCGGCCTATTTGAGATTGGTCAATTTATGTTAATGGAAAATTAAAAGAAAAAAAAGGTATTTTTTTAATAATTCACTTTACTTATTAGAAATTGATTCCCTTTTATGCATAATATTTATATTAATTTTTTAAATATATTTTAATTTTTTTCTCTGTTCACATAAATTGAAAAGATTATGTTTTGACGGAGGTTAATGATAGCTTTGCAGGTTCATCCCAACTGCTGATGTAGAATCTGATGACAAGGAAACTGTATAGTAGGCATTGAATATATGTAAAAAGAGACAAGCAATGCAACTGGAGCAATAAACTATTAAAATTTCTGTGCATGCATGTTCTAGAGTTTAGTGAATTTTTTAATGATTTGCTTTGAGAATGTACAGATCTACTCGAATAATCCCAGACTATTGTAAGTCCGTGCTGTTAAATGTTGGAGGTGATGGACATTTTCTGAATCTGATTCCATTCGGTTTTATAGCATGTTATTTTCTATTGTTTTTTTACTATTTGTCGGAAATAACCTTTTTACTTCGACATAATGGTGTGGACTGTATACACTTTATCCTCCCCACATCCCATTTGTGAAATTTTTTGAGCTGAGGCAAGAAGGACCAACGTCATACTAGTCTGGTTCATCCATTTCCCATGTGCGGATTTCACCCTTTATTTTTTGGATATCGAATGAAATATATCTGAAAAATAAAAAGTCGTCGATTTCTTACCGGAACAGAAGATCAACCGTCGTCGGGTGGAAAGTGACGTGCGTCTCTTTGTTGTACTGCATGTTGTTTCGCTAAATTTGCAATGAGTTAGCGAGACTAAAGATAATAATGATACTAAGAAAATGAAGGAAAATAAAGTATTGATCTCACTTATAATTAAGTCTGCTGCAGAATATTTGGAAAAGGATTCACAAAATGAAGGATATCTGCATTAGAATTGTGGGCTGTTAAAATATTTATTAGTCTAACTTGTTGGATCATAAACTTGATCCATTATGAGAGCCCAATATAATTGAAGCCTAAGTTCACAATCAAGGTCCAAGCCTTCTACCTAGAATCTTCTAGGATGTGGTAATTGTGCATGTGAATCATTTGGTAACTTA
>JBDJHY010000078.1:24825573-24836007 GCA_039654485.1 Withania somnifera
TATATATATGTGTGTGTGTGTGTGTGTGTGTGTGTGTGGAGTCCCTAGTTAATTCACACTTGATGTATGATATCTATCCTTTTGACACTTTTCTTGAAAATGAAATGATTCATGAAGTTTGTCGAGGCGTTACTGTATCACTAGCACGCACAAGGATGAAAAATCACATGATCCTTTCTGAATTTGCGGAACGTATATCCCCTATTGAAACTAGGGTCAATGCTTGTCCCTTGTAAACCTTGCTTAAATTTGGGATTACATGCTAAATTATTTGGACTGAATTTAGGCGGTATAGATCATTAATCAACTTAAGTCGGATATATTGAAAACAGATCTTATGTCTTTGTTTAAGAAAAGAATAAAGTTTAGTACACATTTATTATCTCATACCTCAATGTGTTATGACACTAAATATATTGACATATAATTATTATTGAATTATATTCACCGAAAAGGACTAAGTTAAAATAAGCTAAATAATAAATCGTATGACAATTCCCTCAACATAACTCTTATAAAAGTCTTATTTTCTTATAATATGTTTAATTACCGAACTAACTTTATATATATATATATGTGTGTGTGTGTGTGAGATTTATAAAATTTTCTCGTTAGTCAATTTACACTGCATTTAATTTAAATTATCCAAACTTTTTGATGAATTTAATTTGAGTAGAAAAAGATGATTTAAGTAACAAATGAGTAATTAATCAATTCAAACTATAAAAAATTAGCTAATCATAGATTCGTCTATTTATTTTGCCAACTTTATTGTATTTATGAAAAGCTTTAGAAATAGCAAATATTTAGTGTTTTATTATAAAAAATAGTCAAAGTTTGAACAATTTTCAGTTGTATATATAAGCTTTCTAGATACAACTTTCAGTCATATATGGATTGTTAGTAACACTTTTAGCTGGATTGTCTTACAACTTTCAGTTGTATATGAGTTTTTCATATGCAACTTGAAGTTGTATTTATGATGTCAATTGCAAAAACATCCAGACTTGTATATGAGAAAATAATAATAAAATAGTATATACAACTTAAGTTGTAGCCGAAAAATCAAAGACTATATACAATTTAAGTTGTAGCTGAACAACTACTATATACAACTAGTTGCAGTTGAGAAAAAGTCAAACTTCGATTCTTTTGATATTTTTTACAATTTTATAAAACGTATGTTATTTTTCATAATTTAGGACGTATATTTGTTATATTATGCACTTTTCCCTTCACAAAAGTTAAAAAATAGCAATCATTCAGGACTTTATTATAAAAAAAATAACCAAAATTTAAAATTATAGAAAATAATCAAAGTTTGAAATTAACCGACTACAACTGAAACTCAACTATAATCTTTCAGTTAAAAGCACCGGCTCCTCGCATGTGAATTGGACGAGCATATTGTTTTTAAGTTTAATTTTTCAAGTATATATTTATTTTCAGTATAAATTATGTAAATTATCAGATAATCTTTATTTACTATAGCAAATAATTTTTTTAGCTTCAAAATTTTGCATATAAATAGATTTTAAATTCTATTCATTTCCTTTAAATGTTTTGAATAATTAGGAGTGATATTGTAAAATTAAAATCATATTTTAATTTTGTAACTAAGTAAAAATGAACAGAGGAAATAATAAGTAGAGATAATTTTTCCCTTTTCGTGTTATTTAAATAAATAGTATTTTACAAGAAAGTCTTAATTTTTTTCTTTTAATTATACACTTATTTAAATAAATGAAATTGCATAATCAAGAAATCAATAAAAAGCTACTACTGGTGAAGATATTTAAATAAGGATAAGTTAGTAATGAAGTTTCTCACTTTAGAATGAGTAATTTTCTTAAGGGATGTGCCTAAATTAAAAATACCATTTAATGGAACTTAAGCTGATTGAGTATATAACATAAATTCTTAATTAATTAATTAAATTGGAGTGAGCTATAAAACCGGACAACCTCAATATTTCACCTTGTAGTCTTATAAACAAGAGACAAATTAAAGAACAGTCTCTCTCTCACACACACATATGGAAGGCTTCTGCTTTCAGTGGTTATGTATTGTTGTAATTTCTTATGTGTTACTGTTATTTGCATTGAGAGCATTTGTTCATCTCTGGTGGACACCTAAGAGAACTCAAAAACACTTCAAGAATCAAGGAATCACAGGTCCTAAATACCATTTTCTCTTCGGTAACCTCAAGGAAATTGCAAGTTTCACTATTACCACTCCTTCTTGGCCTTCCCCTTTCATCTCTCACCATGACATTATTCCCACTGTTCTCCCCTTCTACCATCACTGGAAGAAAATCTACGGTACGCACTTCTCCAATTTATTTCCTTCCACTTTAATTTAATTTGATCAACCGTTCAATAGCTTAAGATATTCAGCCGAGGGTCTTTGGAAAAGGCTTATCTACCTCCACAAGGTAACGATAAAGACTAAAATCTACGTACACTTTATCTTCTTCAGACCGGTCATTTGTGGGATTTCCACAGGATTGGATTGTTGTAGTTGTTAAACATAGATGATATATTCTTATGTTTTTAAGTTTAATACATCATCGTTATAAATAATTTCTTATACCATTTGGAAGTAAGATTTATTACCCACTACATTAAGATGATGTGATGGTTTAAGATATTTACGTTTGAGTTCTGTAAATGTAATTTTGATTCAAAATTTAACGCTTCCTTAGTCTCATCTCTTCTTTAATTTCCGTTTCTGCAACTTTGTGCATATTTTGGAAGCTAGCTAGCTATTGACAATTCCTTTGTCAGGATATATTCGAATTGGCTCAGTTGTGGAACATCTATGCCAATAACGTTTACGTTTTTTTTTTCTCTCTAACTTAAACTGGACTTCGTCAAGTGCTTGTCTTCTTTCTAGTTTAATTCTACGTATATAATTTATTTTTGGTGATATCAGGTTCAATATTTGTTATATGGTTTGGACCAACAGCTCGTGTTACCATTTCTGATCCTGCTCTAATTAGGGATATATTCGTCCTGAAATCAGACAACTTTGAGAAAAATGAGTCACCAGCGCTTGTCAAGAAGCTTGAAGGTGATGGTTTGCTCAGTCTCAAAGGAGAAAAATGGGCTCACCATAGGAAAATTATAACTCCTACATTCTACATAGAAAATCTCAAGGTAATTTGTCATAAACATATTGCGTCTTCAGGATGCCTATAATAGATAATAAAATTTGACCTTTCCTTTTTCCACGTCTTTCTATATATTGTAGTACTAGACTTCTGAAAATGGTATATTTCATTACCGACTAATTAATAGTCAGTTTCTATCTTAGAAAATCCCCCAGCTTTTTTGTTTTGAAGGAACTAGAATCAAAAACAAAAGTATTCTTTCTTCTGAGATAGCAACTATTAACTGAATGATCTGAAAAATCTAACTCTATTTTTCAACTAGTAACTAATTCTACCTATATGGACAATCACTTCTCCATATATATCTTTTAAGTAGTATTTGATTGTTATGCTGTTCATATTTTTTAAAAGTATCACTAAGTGCGCGTTAAATCTTTTAAAATAATATATTTCTAAAAAATTTGACATGATTAAGGTAGTATTTTTGAAAAATTGGACTAAACGACTTCTTTTTAAAGAAAAATTTTGACCTATCTATCTGTCAATTTTCCTACATATAGCTAATGATTCCCATGATGGGAAAGAGCATGACGGAGATGTTGGACAAGTGGTCAAAAATGTCAAATGCCAGCGGAAAAGTAGAGATCGAAGTCTCAGAAATGTTCTCGACATTATCAGAAGATGTCATTACGCGTATTGTGTTTGGAAGTAGCTACGAAGATGGTCGAGCTATCTTCGAGTTACAAGCACAACAAATGGTTTATGCCACTGAAGCTTATCAAAAAGTATTCATCCCTGGGTACAGGTGTATACTCATTTCTGTTTCTTTTTGTTAGTTATTACTACTTTCACTATTTGTACTGTCCATATCTTTCTTTCATTATAATTTTTATCGTGCCTTTCTGCTTTGTTTGAAAACCGATTGTCTTAAATCGAGCATCTATTGGAATATTTTTTTTCTACCCCTTAAAGAAAGGGTGAAAGGCTAGTGTCGTTCACTTACTCTAAATTCAACTTGTAAGACTATATACCTATATTGTTGGTCAAGTTTTTTAAACCAATTTTTCATCTATCTGAAAAGAGGAGGTCTAGCTATTTATATAATATAACCGTGATGAACGAGAGTAACGCGTTATGATTTGGTAGTTAGTGGTTTGTACAGAATCTTGAAACAATTGTAAAGTAGTAATAGAGAAATTGTACTATATTGTTTTGGACAGGTTCTTGCCTACTAAAAAGAATAGAATTTCTTGGAGATTGGATAAAGAGGTGAGAAAATCTTTGATGAAGCTGATTGAAGAAAGGAGAAAAATAAGGACCGATGATCGTCAGGTGTTGTCAGACGAATGTCCAAATGATTTATTGGAAGTAATGATCAAAGCTACACATGAATATACAAATAGTTCAAACATGACAGTTAATGACATTGTCGAGGAATGTAAGACCATCTTCTTTGCCGGCAAATATACGACGTCGAATTTGCTGACGTGGACAACCATCTTACTGGCCATGCATCCTCAGTGGCAGGAATTAGCACGTGAGGAAGTTTTGAGTGTCTGTGGAGCACGTGATCCCCCCTCTAAAGGAGATCTTTCCAAGCTTAAGACGGTAAGCATTAAGTTTCTGCTAAGTACTAATTAATTACCATAAACATAATCATACTTTTCTTTAAAACAACCCAACACTATGCATGTGGTAAAAGCCAACAGACCAACACTTTGTTCTTCAAAAATTAAAATAATATTCGCATGATACTTGCGTATATTACTAAATAATTCTTGATTTTCCTTTGAGGAAGTTTTTTATATATTTATCTTACTAAGACCAGATCACCAAGCCTTTTAGTTTAACTATGTATTATTAAAGTAAAGAAATCTTAATTTTCACCATTTACTAAACTGTTTTTCATGTTACTAGAGTAATGTTTGTTGCAAAATATAAATAGTACCCTGTAGGCTGTAATAGGTTTCCAAATGATATGATAATGTACAAAAGTTCAAAAATGTAAACATATTCTACAATCTATATATATATATATATATATATATAGAAGTTAAACTAGCTAACTCCATTTATCATTAATATTTACCTTAGTTGTTATACTATGAATGATGTAAAGATATAAAACAGTGTGTAAATTACTTTTTTTCTTTCTTTTGCATAATGTTTCAGGCATAAATAATTATTTACATTGTCGAGTTATTCAAAAGATACCTATAGATAAGCCTTCTTAGAAGGTGCGATTTGTAATTATTAAAACTTTTACATTGATCCTATGTGTGTATTTGAATAAAGTTACCACGAATGTTAATTACCAAACCATATTTACAGAATAGGACATAAATTCAATTGGTTTCGTCAACTCTTTTAAGAAATTTGACGGTAATAAAAGTTAAATTGGGCAACTTTTTTTGTGTGTGATAGTTTCAGTTTCTTAAAATGTTCACTCAAAGTTAATTAGTCAACGTTTTGATTGGCAGCTTGGAATGATAATCAACGAATCCGTCAGGCTATATCCACCTGCAGTGGCAGCAATCAGACGTGCCAAAATTGATACACCATTGGGTGATTTCACATTACCCAAAGGGACTGAGCTCCTTATACCCATTATTGCAATTCATCATGATCAAACACTATGGGGAGAAGACGCTAACGAATTTAATCCCGCAAGATTTGGTCGAGGAGTGGCACAAGCAGCAAAGCACCCCATGGCATTCATGCCTTTCGGCCTGGGCGCCCGCCGATGCGTGGGGCAAAATTTAGCAGTGCTACAAGCTAAATTAGCCATAGCTATCATCTTACAACGGTTCTCCTTTGATCCTTCTCCAAGTTACCAACATGCTCCTACTATTTTGATGCTATTGTGTCCACAATATGGTGCTCCCATTATATTCCAAAAGTTGTAGTTGGCATGCATCCTTATATATAATCTATATTATGTGCATGCTTGTACAAAACAAAATTTTCTAGATCAAATGTTCTGTGTCTACAGTCCACTTCCCTCTCTTAGTAAACTTGGAGTCCAATTATTTTGCAATGTCAGAGGCTAGCTCAATTAGTAGGCTCAAACCGTCCTACATATACACGCAACATTTCGGGCTTGAGCTTACGACTTGAATCGTTGAGCTCTTTTTTGGTCTGAGTATGAAATTCTCATTAGGAAAAAAAAAAAAAACAAAAGAATAATTTTCGCTGGACGAAAATTGTACATAAGAAAAAACAACGCAAATTACCGACCATTCGAAAAGTCAATGTAGATTAATCTGAAAAATTGAAGGTAAAATCCCCATTAGATGATAATGATTACTGTATTTCTACTTTCCCGTGATAACTCCCCCTGCCCAGTTTTCTACTTTCTAATTGAGTTGACATCATGAAATTTATTCCCCATTAGATGATAATGATTACTGTATTTCAATTTATTTGTTTTGTCTTTTTGGTCAATTTATTTTTTAAAAATGTCATTTTTTGTGTCATTTGTTATTCATTAGATGATAATGATTACAGTATTTTAATTTATTTGTTTATCTTTTTTGGTCAATTTATTTTTTTAAAATGTCATTCTTTTTATTTTTAGCAACCATACAATTTATTTTTTTTAACATATTTATCTAAGATTAGAAAATATTCAAAATGTTCTACATATTTTATATTTTTTACTATAAAATTTAAAATTTCTTTTTGCATTTTTTAAAACTAAGATGCATATAGTCATTAAAGTTAATTGATTTCTAAATTTTGATAACAACTTTTGACATGAAATTTTTGCTTATGTTGGTCATAGATTTTGAGAATAAATTTTTCTTAGAAAAAAATGAAAAAAAAAATGGTCCAAATTAGTTGTTGGGTGATATTTCACTTCACTCACAATATTTTAATTTTTTTCATTTAAAATTTCAATTTTTAAAACTACTTTTTTGGAATAACTTTAAAAACTTTTTTTTTTCAAATTTCAACTAAATGCATGAATAAACACAAAGTAATTATTAATAAGGTCGGTTAGCACTTAGTTTTAAGAAATAAAAATAAACGAAGCTCAAGAAATAAACTCTGAAGTATCACTAAAAAATATATTTTCATCTAGATAATATTTTCTTTAGTGAATAACTTTTAAAAAAAATAGATAAATAAGAGACACAAAGAGAATATCTAGGGGTGACAATTAGACATGTTGGGTTAAATTTAACAAATCAAAATGGGGCAAGATAACAAATGGGTACTTAATCCAACCCGAATTAACTTGAATCAAAATGGGTTATAACCTAATCTTTTTACTTAGCTTTAATTACTTTATTTGTTCTTAAACTTCTAATACATAATATGTCATGCCTTGAGTTTACACCCTACACGTAAAACGGTACTTGAAACCACAAGTGGCTTCAAGCTAACCTGTGACCTAACATGAAATAAAAAAAATATGGTTCGATAAGTAATACAGGAGATGATACACGGGCTAACTTTTCATAACATAAAATAAAAAATAAAAAAGTTTATGATTGATAATTACATTATTTGAAAACTGAATATAACTGTTTGATTGACTAGCTATGAAGCCTTTACTAATATTGATGAGTAGTTGGGAAAACCCCCAAATAAATTCTAAATAACTGGAAGAAAATCAAACCACTAAGAACTCTGAATATATTGGCCTCGAAGAATAAGTACTCATCATCTTCTAACAAGAATCTGCTGGTACTTCTATCCTAGAAGCCAACAGGAATACTTGAATTTACAATATGAATGTAGGCATAGAGTATGTGTCAGTATTTCGAATGTGCTGGTATGTGGGTACGCATATGCTGAGTAAAACATTTAAAGGATGATGATGAACTAAAAGAGTTAAATTGAACAAACGACTGAATGATGAAAACTGATATGTTATGGCTCACCGTTTATCATAAAAATATAACTGAAACTGTAAAGTTGCATAATGCTGAAAATAATCATATTAAACGTAAACTAGAGTGAGTTATGCATGATGTAACTTTATTGAAAACTGCACATGTAGAGCATGAGTGGGAGTTTCTTCTAAACGGTATACGTCATGTGAGATCATGACGTCCAACATAATAACCTGATGTTGGGAGAGTTCCTTAATACCCTGTTAGGGTAGAAAGGCTACATGAACATGATGATTGATCCATAATAAATAGTCTATTGGGCTAACCACTTGAACAAAGCCCTCTTAGTTCATACCTATGTTGGCACACGTAATTTATGGACTAGGGTATCACCCCTTAGGTAGAGTGATATCGTTCCTTGTGTACTCGATGCTAAATAATCCTTCCAAAATATCATACATAGGCTCATAACTTGCAAAAGAAATCGTATAAGAGTTGATATGTGTTTGCAAGTTCATAATCTTATTATATCATGAATCATACTTCTCATAAAATTATGCAAAAATCACGAGTCATAAAATTATGGAGAATCACCATGCTATTTAATTCCTAAACTTTACTTTTTTCACCCCTCTCTCTCTCTATATATATATATATCCACACACACCCCATGATACAAATTATTAAAGCAAATTGGCACAAATGCAAACAAAATAAAGTTATACAAATCTAAAAGCTTTATACAAATATGCATAACATTCATATACAGATGAGTGAATCATATAACTTGATAACATTAACTGAGTTACCTGAAATATAGAAATACTTGATTTGGTGTGATCTTTTTTATTGGAATCATGAGAGGAAATTGAGGTATATTATTTAACTAAAAGTCTTAAAAAAATATATATGTAAAAATATATTTTTCCGTAATATTTAGGAGAGTTAGAATCAACTCATTCTCAACATGGTTGTTGAGCTGCTTCTTGACATTAAATCTAAACATGAGGATATCTTTGTCAATTTGCTTATCTCACATATGCCCACTAGTGTTATTGTCTGTTTTGTGTTTGGGCTTGCACGAGTTTAGAACGCGAAATTTAGGTTTAAGACTTATTTCCTTATATACCTAACATTTCTTTCATACTTTATTTATTTGAGATTTGCTTAAGGTGTTACATATATCCCCCTAGGGATTTGACCTTCTTGCTGAAGTTTATTCCATCATCGTTCAAAATTGCATGTGAAGTGGTGTTATTGCCATATTTTCACAATCCAACCCAGCCCATTAGTGATATTGGTCATTTTGATTTTAGGCTCACATGTGTTAAAAGATGTCACTGGGGTCTCAAGCTTGTTTCCTTATATACCCAACATCTTTTTCCTATTTTCTTAATGTGAAATTTTTCTAAGATGTTACAGGTTCATCCTAATCTGGTCCGAATTTTGAACAGCCTTATTCCAAACAACTATAGCAGATCAAACTTAATCTCTAACGATCAGATCAAAGAACCATCAAGCAAACTAGGAAAGGGAATGAGGATCCCAAACAAGAAAAGTGGAACTATCTTTGCGACTTCTTCCCTTCCCTCCTCCCTCAGGGTGGACTTCGCAAGAACGATCTGACTAGAAAGTCATTCAAAACTTGATTGAAAAACCAGCGCCTACAATGGCAGAGAGATTTATAAGACTCTCGGATAAGAAAGATCGGAACATGGGAATAGATTTGATACCAATACGGACTACATATTTCCATTGTTGTACTTCTACAAAACGACCGAAAATATTTCAAAAATCATACATATGACATTACACGAAGTGAGAGTGCATGGTTAACACACACCTAAAGTGTCTACATTCCGATTGCAGCCAACACAACCACAACTAACTTGCTCGCTTCTCAAAAAAGAAATTCATAAAGTCCTCGGTAGGATTGGATCTAAATAAGCGACGAGATTAGTCTTCTAGGATCAACTTGCTTCAAAGTGTCCCTAGCGCAGCATATCTGAATTCACTATAAGGTTAGTATATTCATGTTGGTTGGGGATGGCTGGAACCAATCAGAAGTGCAAATCGTGCACTCATGGTTCATGCTTGAAAGCAGCAATTCTTCTTTGTTATATGCGAGGTCAATAAAATTCTCCAGAGAGTGGAATTCATTAGATCGTGTAGTTGCTTCACACCTGGCCAGGCAGTGGATAGAAATGGTCTTGTTGTACTTCACTCTCATACCCCAAATTATGCCTGTCAACCGGGTCGGTCCAGTCTTGTCCTGACCGTTGGGTCCTGGGACCGGCCAGACTCTAGTCCAGTCTTGGCCATAGTCAATCCTAGCCAAGCTGCTTTGGGCCTGGTCAATCCAGTCAAAAATAATTGATCCGGATCGGCCCAACCCAAGTGAACACTATCTGAGCCAACCCGTCGTGAATAGTGATTTTATTTTACAAAAAATAAAATTAGACGCGTTTAATTAATACAAAA
>JBDJHY010000078.1:24877047-24888162 GCA_039654485.1 Withania somnifera
AGCTAAATATAAAATATAACATAAAATAGCCAACAATTTAGCCTTTTCATTGACCTTGTGTTATTGGGTTTTGCTTTGGTCTATTTTATATAAATTCGTTCAATTTTGTATACTTACTTAAAATTATATATAAATAAAATTTTTAAATATTCATATATATTTATACAAGTTTATAATTTTTTTTGTACAGTAAATATATAAAGATGTATGAAACTAGACTACGCGGGTGTAACTCTTTTTTTGAGCTATGTAAATATAATTATTTTGTCTAAATTATTTATTTTTGTGATTGTGGATATTAATAATAATAACAAGTAATCATTTGATCCCGCTCTATCTGACATATCAATAGAAGAAGTTCTACTTAAAACGCTATATTCTATTGTAGTTGGCCAAACATATTGAGATCAATAAGACCGATCGGGTGGTCGTGATTCGACCCATTAGATATGAGCTGGATAATTAATTTATTTAAAATGAATCAAATATGAATATTATTCATTAAAAATGAATACTCAAATTACCAATATTATTTTTTCTTGTTATTTCATGAGTTCTTCCTCGTTGGTGTCTAACTTTATTTTAGCTTTTATCTTGTGTTCTCATTAAAAATAATGTCATGAATGTGTTCTAACCCATTTTTTATTTCATCAATTTTTATTTAATTTATACTTAGACCCGTCCATAACTAATCTGATCAAACACACCTAGTTGCTTTATAGGCAAGGCAAAGGGGGTGCGCCACTTGGACATTGCAGTTGGGGATAACCTCATATTCTGCGTTTAATTTCTTGCCTTTTGTTTGTTACATTTTCTATGCGCACACACAAACCCAACTGATTACATTTCCTTCAAAAAGCCAATTCAGAATTTAAGTTTGTTAAATCTAATTTCTCTAATCTCAATAGTTAAATTTAGTACTTTTCTTTTTAGAATCATAATTTAATATATAATGATATTTCAATATATATTAACATACATATACGTTAGTGCTCCTTTTTTAAAAGATTCAAAGTAATAAAATCTAGTTAAACCCGTAACTATCTGGTTGAACCATTTATGATGATGTATTCATATCTGTATTACTATAACTCTAATGCAAGTTCATTACATAAATTCTATCTACCAAATTTTATTAATGATAAAGCTTTAAATTTAATATAAACAAAGTAATAGACTCCTTTTATAACTAAATTATTAAACTTTTACTATGACTAAAACTGTATATCTTATCAAATTAAATATTAAATTTACTCACGAGGGTGAGTGGATTGGTACATACATCACTCATAAAGAAGGCCAAAGATCGATTATTCTTGCTAATATTAATTCAGTCGAGTTCATCACACCTAACTATCTAGTGCGATTTATATTTTTTATATGGCTTTATGAGCTATTGAAAAAATAAGTTTACTCGAGTGTGCATCTAAAAAATAATAACTATAAATTTTCGTAAAGGTTCCAAAATGAATATTAAACTCCTCATACAATTAATGAACGAAATATTTTAGAAAAATCGTAGTAAGGCCTGCAACATCCAACTATATATTCTCTGCTTCTGCAATAAAATCATGATAGGTTTTGAGCTATATTTTAATTGAGCTTATGAATATGCTAGTTGAACATTTAAACCAGCTCGACATTAGGTGTTTTGGGGAGGACAAAAATTGCCATTTTAGCTCTACTAGTAAAGCTTAGGACTTAAGCTAGTACACAGCCGGGACAGCAAGACCATTTTTCTTCTACAATTTTGCACATTAAAACAAGGAACATCTTTATTTTCTCCAAAAAAATAATAATTAACAAATCAACTTTACCACTAATAAATTAAAAACCCTACATCTCCTATCTAGGCGCCTATGATTATTTAAGTGCTAAATTAATTTTTTTTTATAAAAAATATTAACATATTTAACCCCACACACACACATATATATATATATATATATATATATATATATATCCGATATAATTGTGTTTAATAAATCAATCTTGAACGACCTGTGTTCTGATTCATTTATTCTTTCATATTCTGAAGGACAAAATTTAATATCGTTTATTATTTTGCCTACCACTAATTGAACTGTTATTGCAATAAAAAGAAATAGTAAACACTTACCTGCATTAGATGATTATACTAAATCATAAAAAGATATTATAGTTAAGTGCTTATGATTATGCGTGGTAATCAATCATGGTTGGATCATAGTTAATAAACATATATTTTACTTAAGTGGATAAGTTGTGTTCTATTAAAACGATTTACATATAAACATATTCATAGTTTATTGGGTAAATGCAAATATTAGAAATGCGGATAATTAAAAAAACACTAAGAAACATATTACAGTTAAAAGGTAAAAATAAAGAGCTTGATCCTTTGTAATCTCCCGATTTTTTCTCCCATTTTTTCACGATTCGACCCGCCAACTTCGTATTCGATTAGCGCATGTCATGGCCTCAACATTTCCACCCACTACTCAATTTTACCATTATCAGACCCGCTTATTACTGACAGTTAAAAAAAGAGAAAAAAGAAAATCCAACGTGGCACCAATAGATTCTCAGAAAAGCAGCTGCTACTATACAGACTCTTCTTCTTATTCTCTCCCATAAATATAGTTCTCTTGTATGTGTTTTTATTTAAGGCCATTGATCTTCATGGATTAAAGCAACTAAATATTTATTCTTTCTTTTTCATATCCATTTAAGATTCTGGATAAGCAAAAACTTCTATTAGACTCTTCCCCATAAAGGTTTCTTTTCCCTATTATCAAAACAAAGCAGCTTCTTTTCTTTACCTTTTCACCTCAAACTTCCAAGTTGATATTCGAGTTGCATTTTTTTTTCATCTTCTATAAATTGGTGCTTCTTTTCATTCTTCGTATTCCAAGAAATTCAAGATGTTAGACGCATGGTTGAAAAGCAAATTCTATGCCAAAAGGTAATAATCATAATTCTGCAAGGGCTTGGCTCTGTGTTTCTTTATATATCTTTTTTTTTTTTTTTGTGTGTGTGTGTGTTAATTTCTTGTTTTTTTTTTTGGTACAGTAAGTCGACAATAAGGCACACGAAGATTCGAATTGAGATGGTGAAAAGGAAGAGGAATGCAATGCTGAAGTATTTGAAAAATGACATAGAGTACCTCCTTAAAACTGGGTTGGATATAAAAGCCTACAGCAGGGTAAGTTTTCTTTTTCTTTCTTTAGTTTCTGGGAATTTAAATCTTAAAATTTGAAGTATGTTGTTATAAGAAATCTTCCCAAATCCGCCTTTTGTTTTTTTTTTCCTTTGTTATGTGATCAAGGATCAAGAATTGCTGACATTACCATTTTCTCTTTCATCTTATGTATTTTCTCTGATCAAATATTATGAAGATCTTCATCCAGAAAATACTAAAACAACAACAACAATTAACAAAGGTGGTCTAAACAAGTGTGGTCTAAAGAGGGTAATACACCTTACCCCTACTTTTGTGGGGTAGAGTGGATGTTTCCAAAACCCATCTGGTCTAGAAATTAATGCATTTCTGAATATAACTTTATTTCAAACGTTAATGCTTGGAGTTACTTGACATACATAAATTGAACTGAGGACCTGCTCCAGGGCTTTATATGATAGCTAGCATGGATTTTGGAGGGAAAACTAGTTGTGTAGGACCAATCAATGATTGCCTAAAAGTTGGCAGAGCTAGTTTTTTTCTAGTTTATTTCATGTAATCGCGAATCAAGAAATTTAATTGGATAGTTGTTGTTAAATCTTTTCTTCGCTTCTATTATTTCTTTTTCAATTTGCTTTGATTTGCTTCTCTTTGAGCTGAGGGTCTATTGGGTAAAATACACTCTACTCTCCCAAACCCCTTCTTGTAGTTATCAAATTTGTTCTGATTTGGGATTTCGGTTATTTGCAACAGGCTGAAGGCCTTCTGGTTGAGCTCAATCTCTCTAGATGTTATGATTTCTTGGAGCAGTATTGTGAACACATTACAAATAATCTCTCTGTGATGTATAAACAGAGGCATGTTTTTCTTTTAATAAATCCCTTCTTGCTTTTTTCTGAGTGTAACTTTTAGAATGTTTTGCGTACTCGAATTCATGCTGGTTGCTGATAATCTTCTGGGCAGTTTGCTTGGTCTGACATGTGTGTTTTCATTACCTTTATCTATGTTGTTCGGGCTCTTCAAAAGTGTTGTTTGGTACATGTCATATCCTCAAAAAGTAGTGCATTTTTTGATAATGTGCACGAGCACAACAACAATTTTGGAGTGTGAGCAATATAAGTTATAGTTGTTAGATGAGATGAAACATTGCAAACGGTGATCAAATGAATATTACTCATTTCTGGGTAATTTTTGCTTTTAGGGAGTGCCCTGAGGAGTGCAGAGAAGCCGTGGCATCTTTGATCTTTGCAGCAGCAAGATTTGCAGATGTGCCAGAATTACGCGAACTAAGAAGTCTATTTACTGAGAGATATGGAAATTTCCTTGAATGTTATGTCAGTAAAGAGGTACTCACTCATATTTCCTCCATCAGATAACATTTGTCTATAAAACTTACAAATGCATCTTTACTTTTTCTGCCTCGAGATGGAAAATAAACGCTATTCTCTTTCTTGACAGTTTCTCCAAAACTTAAAGTCAGTGCCACCAACAAAGGAGATGAAGCTTCAGTTGATGAAAGATATAGCATCAGAATTTGGTATAGAATGGAATTCAAAGGCTTTGGAGCAGAAGCTATTCAATCCACTAATGTCAGAACAAGTAAGGCTTCAATAGAACCTCATAATGTCCTTTTCTTTTTTGCATCTAGGCCAACTTGAAATTTGAATTGCCAAATGTAAGTTTGATCTATAAAGAAATGGAAGTTTTGATTTTTAACATACTGTTATCATTTCTGCTTGGAGTTCCCACTTTTAACTAGTCTCTTCTGGATCTTGTCTGATTCTTTGGCAGGACTGTACCAAGAGTCGGAATGATCAGAAGCATAATCTGCACGGTAGGATGGAAGAATCAACACAGAAGAAAGATTCTGAAGTTTCTAAGTTTAATTGCGGGGACTTGAGGCAACTTACAACTCCCAAGGATATAGTTGAGCATAATCCATATCATGGCAGAAAGGTAGTCCCTGATGATGAACATTGTTCACCAATGAGGAGCGAGAGAAGTCACAGAAGGAGAAGAGATAGCCTTAGCAGAAAATCAAATGATACGCATCCAGCCAAAGAGATTGAAGTGGAAATCACAGACATCGAAAGGCAACAAAATAAACCCGAGATTGAGATTGTTCCTGAAGAAGAATCTGATGACATGAAGCCAGTCCACTATAGGTCATTTATCCCTCCTTATATCAAATCAAGAGCAAGCTTAACAAAAGACACTTCAAATGGCTCTCCTAATAGTTCCCCTGGAGATGAAAATCCCAATGATGATACAGCTGAAAAGATCAAGAACAAACCAAGGTCAGCTAGGATGAGACGTGGCCAGAAGGTCACAATTGATGATGATAAAGTACCTGGGAATGAAGAGGAAAAAGTGATGGACAGGCTATTGATGTACTTGAGCAGGAAAAAGTTCCAAAACTCTACGAAGATACCTAAAGAAGCAGCAGTTGACAGTCCTAATGAAGTATCAAGCCGGAGAAGTATGGGGAACAGGTCAACATCCCTTCCAGCAGAACGCGAACAAACAAGTCCAGGGGGGCTAAATAGAGGACACGTTAGAGCAAATTCATTTCAACCTGATATGTTGGGTCCAAACAGACATGTCCATCCTAAGCTACCAGACTACGATGACTTTGTGGCTCGACTAGCGTCTCTCAGAGAACAATCAAGAAAATAGATAATTAGATGAACGCATATTCCTTCATATTATATTTCATAGTTCATTTGTCATCATATTCTTCATTTACATGTTAGGGTTGTTGTCTGTAAGCATTATTAAAATAGCTCATCTCATGCTATTGTAAATAAACCAGCTAAATAAAGTTTATGTATCCTGTCCTTTTTATAGAATTATTAGATTATTTACGTTCCATTAGTTCAAGTATCTGAGTTTCTGCAAAAACGAAAATTGAGTAGCAACCCTTTTATCTCTCTTTCCCTGACCAGCGCTCTGATCGAACTGCAAAAATTTTTCAATGAGGATGACTTTGGACAATTTGAAGCACCAGGCAGCAAGACTAATTATTCAGTACGAACCAATTAGAGAAATGAACATCCATTACAGAATCCAATTAATACGGAGCAATAATAAAGTTATAGTAAGAAGTAAGAACATTTCTAGCAAAGAAAAACTACACATCATATGGCACCAACCAAATTTCCTGAAGGCACCTCTCATGTAGAAAATTGGTATGTGTCTAATTCGTAATTTGCATAGAATAGACAAAAGTAGCAATGCCTTCACTGTGGTCACGTCCTAGAGTGGTCTTGAACCATTTAAACTCTCTTCATTCTAGTTTAAATACAAAGGTGTGAGGAGATTTATTCAAAATTGGAAGGGGTTATATTTGTAATTAAGTAAATTAAAATAAATAAAAGTGAAATCATTGAAAGACAAATAAAATTAAAATTTAAATACTAATTTCCATCCATTTAAATGTAGGGTTAATTTTTATGTATGCATTCAATTTATTTTGTTATCTAAATGAAATTACAATATTTTTATTACAAAAAAATGTATTTATAAGGAAAATAGATAATATTTTTATTAAAAAGGATATTTTTGACTCAAAAATAATTATAGGTATGTTTTTAAAATAAAGGAGAAATATTTTTAACTTTATTATTAATGGTAGAATATTTTTAAACTAAACTATTAATGAAAGACATTTTTATTTTCAACCAAAAAAAAAAAAACAAAGGAAGACATATTTATGCACATTTTTTTTTACCCCTTTTCTTTTTATTTATTTGGGAAAAAAACACAAGTGAGCAGTGATTCGATGGAGCGGGAAGACGGCGTTCAACCGGCAACGTCGTCAGAGTCGGAGCAAGTGATGAGTGAAGTTCACCTAGGCTGCCCTCCTAACCACTGCGGTCCTCATCTCTCCCATTTTACCATCTCCGTACCATCTCGCCACGGTAATCCAATTTCCCATTTCTCTTCTTCAATTTGCTCCGCTGCAAGATGTCTACTACTGTATTAATTTTTTGTCATTGTAATTGAATCCTCACTGAACACTCTACAGTAATGTCAGTACTTGTGTTAGATTTTGGGATAGCAACTCTTATTTCCAGTTTTTAAGTGGAGAATTATGAAATTCCTCTGTTTCTAGTTGTTCTCTACATTTTTTTCTACTTTATTTTCGTTTGATTATATAATATTTGACTGGTGATTTTTTAAAAAAATTATTTGATAATAGTGTTAGTAACCATCACGGATGTCATTTGTACTTTGCAAAACAGAGTGACCATTGAGCTCGATGGATTGTCTGATCTTAACAATTAGGTCCTCCGTTCCAAAATACGTTCCGTATATTTTTTTATAGTTAAATATTAGTTTGAAAATACTGAATTAATCTAATCTAATTTTGAGGAGCAAAACATAACAACTATTTTGGAATGGAGGGAATAGTAACAAGTGATGAAATTAACTCGCATGCTGAATTTTTGTAGGAATTGAAAAAACGGAAGCTGCACTACTGATTTGTTGTTAGAGTAGCCTAAAAATCTGAGGCGATTACAGAAGCTTGTTGGAGTGTATGTACATTCTTGGAATCCTCTGATCTTGATTGTATAACAACTTTTCTGAAAAAAAAAATTGTATTCTTTTCAACGTTGTAGGAAATTCCACTTTGAGAGGAAGTACTGATACAGTTGAGGATATATCAACTCCTGCACCTACCATGTTTGACTTGGATGAAGATGGTGATCTTATTCTAACACGACGCAGAAGTATGTTGTGTGCACCTCCAAAGGAAGGCTTTTTTCTAGAACTCTATAATGTCTGTGTAGTTTTTGTCCACCATATAATACAAGTGACATAATGCACCCATCTTTTTCAGCACCTTCATTTGGTTTTGTTCTTTTAAGTCATTGTTATAATTCATCATAACATTTTAGGCAGTCTCATCTATTTATTAGTCTTTTCCAATGTCAATCAGTGTTCATTTGTGGGCTTTTCATCTCAGTGCACACACTTTATGTTCTTTCATCTGCTTTTCTAGTCTAATAGGGTTACTGGTTAATATTAAAATGATGCATGGAAATATTCTGGAATCATGAAAATTTGTGTTTAATGTGAACTTAAGCTGATTCAGCCTGCAAGTAAATGATCTCTGGATTCGATTTCTGCTTTCGGTTTGAAAATCATTGAGTTTGTGACCCTTGGATATATTTTGATCATAATAGAAGCATCTGAAGTTCATCTCAAGTGAACAGCCATAAGCTCTCTCTTTTACCCTTTATGCAAAAACAAAAAAAAAAAAAACAAACAAACAAAAAAACTCTCTTTTACCTCTTTGTAGGCAGAGTGAATAAGACTACCTTGAAAAAGTACCCCTACATCACATTTTGTTGTAACTACGCTTTAATTTAGTCCGTATTGAAAGAAACAAAATGTACAATCTGGATAAAGTTTGATGTATAATAATGTTACTTTTACAATTTTATGGGGTGTCATTACACTACTTTCATATATTCCATGATTACTTTAATATTACAATCTAGCTAATACCAACAGCACATGCTTTCTTCTCTTGATCTCCTTAGGGTTCCACCTACCTCGGTAAATTCAGAAGAAAAAGTTAAGAGAAAGCAGAAAATTACCTAGATGAGAACTGTGAATCTTCTGTTAGCGTTTTATAATAAAAAGGGGATGTTTGTTGAGTTTCCAAATTAACTTCAGGTGAATGCTTTTGAGAATGATTCGCATCTATTAAATTGTAAGGTGGAGTCGTTGGTCATGCACTCAAATCACTCCCTCCACCAACCATTTCATATCAAGTAGCGTAGACGTAATATGCCATTTTCCTTTTACTTGCAGAATCACCTAGCCATCATCTTGTCTTGACCATCCAGCATAAAATCACTTCATCGATTCCTAGAGTTGGTTTGCAGGTAATCAAAAAATTGCAGAGTTCATTGGTCCTTATGTCTTATCTTGTCGTCATCTGCCATTCCTCCACCCCCCTGTACCCCCAACCGGCTCTATTTAAAGAGAGTACGCTCCGAGCCAACTACATTATCCATATGCTTTTTCTCCTCAATTTGTACGAGGAAGTGCAGTAAATGGAAACTGTGTGAGCACATTTTATCTTTACCTTAAGTGTAAATATGCTTTCCTAAATCTTACTAGTCACTATTATTCAATCTCATTTAACCATCTCAACTTTTTAGTGCTTTATATGCTCTATTCGTTTAGCTGTTTTTTTTCCTGATCAGGTCTGGAGAGCAGAACTAGTACTGGCTGATTTTGTGTTGCATGGAATGTCTATGTCATCTGATTTTAATAAAGTTGTTGCATTGGAGCTTGGAGCTGGTACAGGTAATTTTCATCACCTTTAATTTGTTCTGTTTTGTTTATAGCATCAGTTTTGATACCTGTACTCTTAGCAAACTTCCCCATTCAATGGATAGTGATGCGGAGATTGCGTACTTGCCTGATAAAAGTTACCTAAAACCATAATAGGGAATTTAAAATTTTAATGGGAAAGACAAAATTAAATTATCAATATTGCTTTTCAAAACTTTAGGAGATAAAAAGAAAATTAAATTTTCTGTTCATATTTTTATTTAAAGGTCTGTTCAATTATTTTGATGACCTAAAATTATGTTGTTTCAACTTGAAACGGGAGGTTAGTTGTCCCAGCCTTCTACCCTTCTCCTCTCTAATATTTAGCTTGATGAAACAACCTGATCTTGAACATGTGGCATGCGTGTACTATACCTGATGTGTTGTATCTCAGCCTGTTGAGCGAAAGCCTTGGGTTTTTGGGACACTTACATTCTAAACCTTACAGCAATAACAACTACTACTATGTTTCAATCCCCAACTATTTGAAGTGTTTAGCAATATGTATCTCACTATCCATTCTACTTCCTGTGGACCTATTTCATTTCTTAGGCTTGTTTACAATTTTAATTGATGGACACCTTATCATCTTTTTGATCTTGCATACAAGAAAATACCTCTTATGTGCGTTTGACTACACGACCCGGTGTTAAATCCCAGAGCCTATCTGGTAGCTCTTATTGCAAACCTTATCGGGATTAATAAACAATATCCTATTGGGTTTGTAAACATTGGATCAGCTCGGTGTCCTTTTGGATTTAGAGTCATTGTTATTTGGTGATATCTTCCCTGCTACCATTGCTATCACTGATAACTAAAATTGCAGTCTTAAGGTTTTCTTTTGCATATAACTGAATAATATGCAGAATGAGCTCAAGTATCTAGATTTTTTCTAATTCAAACTATTAGTATCTACTGTATGACAAGATATTCTTTCAATATATTTATCAGGGTTAGTTGGTATATTGCTTGCCCGTGTTGCTAAATCTGTCTTCATAACAGGTACACAAAATTGAAATGCATAAATTCTAGTGTTTTCACCTGATATCCTTTATTCAATGTGCCATGGTCTGTCATACATGGCATAATGCTTTTCTCCCGTTGCTTTGTAGATTCTTTTTTTTTTTTTTTGGTTTTCTTGCATCTTTTTCAATTGCTTCGGAAGCTTTCCTAGTTCATGTCTTTTTCAAGTATATTACTGGGATTCCAATATATAATTTCTTGGGAGTTTGTACCTTAATTTTAGTCCTTTTTTTGGGCGACTGTAGATTTTATTTTTGTCACGATTCAAAATCTCAAGTCGTGATGGCACATGTCTTAACCCATTTAGATAGATAAGCCTACACAATTCTATAAGGTGAATGCCGAAAGTAATGAATGAGTGAGAACAAAAAAAGGTATAATGTCAAAAATCCATCTATAAAACCTCCAAGAAACCGGTGTCATAGTGTACAAGCCTCTAATACATAGTATCAAATGTCTAAGATCCTCAGGTAGGATCTAATACATAAATAAAAGAGTTTGGGCATCTACCACATGACAAACAACTACCTCAACTCTCCAACTAGAGAGCCTCGGACCTATTCAAAGGGATGTGATCAAAT